>BMAO01011299.1:0-64275 GCA_019973975.1 Trichonephila clavata
GGAAAAACACTGTTAAAGCAAAACAATGGCTTGATAAATGTTATCCGGATTCTGTTTCATCGCAAACAACTGTTAAGAGATAGTATGTTGACTTAAAACGTGGTCGTACAGACACAAATGACGTTGAACGCTTAAGTCGCCCAAATTCTGCAGTTGTTCCAGAAATCATCAAAAAAGTGCATGAAATCATTTTAGCCGATAGTAAATTGAAGTTGCGTGAGCTAGCAGAGAGTTTAATGGTATCAGAAGGAAGACAGAATTCTCCCCTGATTTTGAATGTTCTGTAAAGTTTGCAAACGAGTTTGTGTTTCCAGACCCAGTCGAAGGCTTTCGATAGATCAAGAAAGGCAGCAACTGTATGATTGGTAGGTCTGAGATTACAGGCATCCCTAACCTTCTGGCTAAAATATAAGACCTGATCTATAGTGCAGTGACCTTTCCTAAAACCAAACTGGTCGGGAGGTATTAAGTTGTTTTGGTCAAGAAAAGTAGAAAGTCAACGCAGGACAATCCACTCCATGAGTTTGCACGAGATGCTGGTAAGTGCGATTGGTCTATAACTGTTGAGGTCATTAGCCCGTTTGTCATGTTTTCTAATGGGGATGATGAGGGCTTCTTTCCAATCCCTAGGGAGTTTTCCAGCGTTCCAAGAAGTATTAAAAATATCAAGGAGAAAACGTCTGCCTAGTTGAATCAAGTGGACTAACATTTGACCATGTATTCCATCCATGTCAGGCGATTTGTTAAAATCCAATTCCTGGAAAGCAATTTCCAGATCCATCATTGTAAAATCCTTGTTAAAAACGGAATTGCATCCATTGGGATTACAATTTCTTTTATGAATAAAATCTCTCGCTGATTTTGCTATCCCTTTGTCATCAGAGTTAAAAGAAAGTTTACTCTCTTTCTGATAATGTCTGCCCAACAAATTCGCAGCCTCATTGTCACTGCATAAAGATCCCCCAGGATGGCTAAACGTATTGGTCTTTTCAACCTAAGGCTGCATTCTATCTATGTTCTTTACCAAGTTCCAGAGTTTTGTGTTAGGAGTACGTGAGTCAAGTCCTTCACACAGGCTATTCCAAAGATCTATTATAATTACCGAATACAGCTGTTTAATCTTTGCATTGATCAGATTTAAAGCAGACTTAGCGTCGGGAGACGGAGAAGACATGAAATCTCTCTGCAAGGCATTTCTCTGATGTACAAGAGGCAAAAGGGCCTCACTATTATGAATAAAGTTCGGCTTATACTTTTTCCTATTGCCTATTGGAATGGCTACACAAGCGGCTCATAATACTGAATCCTTGAAAAACCTCCATTTGCTGTCAAGATCACAGAAAGACACTGCCCCAGAGAGTGAATTATCCAAGGAGGATTTGTACAACCCCCAGTCAGCTTTTTTAAAATTCCAGAAGAGGGCATTTTTGCTATTGGGGGTTTTGTGAGTGTGACTAAACTCAATGAGGACAGGTGAGTGATCACTTCCAACCGAATCCAGCACAGTCCAGCTACAACTTGGGAAGATATCTGGGCTTGCAAATGCAACACCTAAAGCATCCCGACTATCATAGCTACGAGAGCAGTAAGTTGGTGTCCCGTCATTCAGAATACAAAAAGCATGATCATCCAGCAGGTTTGAAAGCTCATTGCCTCGATCATTAGCAACTGAGCTTCCTCAAAGAGGATGCTAGCGTTAAAATCACCCAAGATAAATGAGAATCGGTGAACATTGGGATCAAAGTGTCCGATGAAACTCCACGCTTGCCAGGGGGCTGATAAGCATTATATATATTAAGATATTTGTTATTCCATTTAACTTTAATGGCTTGTACTTCAAGCTCAGTGTCACTATAAAAGGAGGAAGTTCAACACATTCGAAATCAGAGTTTCTAATAAGAAACATTAAACCACCACCTCCTTTATTAAGTCTATCTTTACGAAGAATACAATATACTCTCGAAGCTTAAGGTTGTTAGTGGGTTTCAGTTTTGTCTCTTGTATTGCTATTATATGTGCCTGACGTACATAGTCCATTGATATTACACTGCAATATTCTCAATTGGCTCCTGCCAGAAGAAAAAGAAGTAGACTGTAGCTTACTATTCGGACGTACTAACACTCCGAATGCGTCCCTTTTTATCCTGCGCGACGGTCGATGCAGTATGTTCAAAGTTCTTTAACAAACGAGTCATGATGAAGGGTGCAAGATGCAGCTTCATGAGGTCCACGACCATAAGGCACCAAAGGTTGAAGTCTGACTTTGCTTCATGCCTGCATGCATTTAGCTGAGCATATTGGAATGGCCTTCACGCCTTAGGTGACCCTACCAGGAGAATACACTCCCGATGTACTTCACCCATTCCGCCCAGGAACACTCTCCCGCCACGATGAGGCAGCAATGCAGGACTTTGGGAGAGGACTTTAATACTTAATACACTTAATGCAACAGCTCTGACTTCAGAGCAATTTAACATAGATTCAATCTACAGTGACAGATCATCATCTTAAGTAGTTCAATTATCAAATATTAAATATCCACGATTCATATTCAGTTTGATTAATCAGTGCTCCGCTAGCAATCCATCCTCTCTCTCTCTCTCTCTTTAACCTGAAAGCCTGACAATATATATAGCAGTTCTAATTTACGTATTTACGTTCTCTTCTTCGAGAAGAAGATTTATAATAAAATAATTTTTAAAGACCAGAAATTCCCCAAGATGACTGTTTGTTTAAGGAGCTTGAATAGAACCGTCTCAACTTATTCACAAGAATTTAGTTGGAACAGTGAAGTATGGTGGTGAAGGTGTTTTTGTGGGGAGGAGGGGGATGTGTATATCGGCTTCAAGATTATATATATTTTGGTATTTTTATATTTGTATTGTGAATCTTGAGCTTTATTTAAGTATTTTAAAGAACAATTTGAAACTATTCACCCAAATTTTGGGTAATGGAGACGAATTCATTTTTTAATGAGATTACCCCCTCGTACTGCTTTCAACCAACTCCTTGGCGTCTCTATAACTGTTCCAAAGTTCTGAAAACATCTGCATCACCTTAGAAGTGATCGGGGAGGTGTTAATTACCTCTTTAATAGAACATATTTGGTTATAAGTTTAAGTTAGAAGTATTAAGACATGACATATATAAAAACAAAATGTGAGCAAAAAACAATAACCACAGAAGATTGGAGGAATATCTATGTAGAAATTACAAAAAACCGATCAAATCTATACCAAGACGTATTAAGTATTAAATGAAGAAAAAATATAATAGTTAAAACTACGTTCAGATTTTTTTAAGTGTACAAAAAGTTTCATGGTGTAATTTTTTAGTAGTTTTTGATTATTAATTTTTCACAATTATAGATATACTATGTTTTAAAATTAATAATGTCATTACAATAAGAGAAAGTTGCAGATATTATTTTAAAATTTACAATTCCGATATATATTAATTTTAGTAGTCGCAAACCTTAACACGCATGAACACTTTTGAGAGACACTGCAGAAGAATTGGAAAAGAGTGCCACACAAAGGTAAACGAACACTTAATTTGTGAACTTGATTCTCACACCTTTAAATAAATTCATCAAATATTAATAGTTGTGTCCAGTTGATGTTTAAAGTATTGCTTGAGGTAATCTTGTTTGCTTACGTATCCAAAGTTTTCTGTTTAATAAAGTAAGGAAACACACACACACACAAATGCAATTCGAATTTTTATTGCTATTATAAAAGTAGGATAATAATTGTAGTAATTTTATCTAGCTGGACAACTTACTGTATGTTTATAAAGCGTTTCTGAGAAAGTAAAATTTAATTTACAACAAAAGTAAAATTAATTCAAAAAAGAAAAGGATTTTTAGTTATAAGAGAGAAATTTGTTTTAAAAATTGTTATAAAATTCTCAGTCAATATAGAGTTTTTCTTTTTAATTTCACCTGAAACTACTGGGCAAGTACTCAGATAACCTGGTTTAAAAGGCCATTCTGCGAAAAGTAACTGTATGTGAGACCAAGGAGCAGAAAACTGAGATTCCCCAAGTCAATGATAAAACAGCTAATATTCCATTGGAATCGTATGTTGTTTGCACATGAGAGCCCATTTCCATTTTCTATTCTAATAGGCATAGAAAAGAATAGAGAGAAAAAATGGAATTTAATTATAGCATCTTATTTGGAGTAGTGTGATTGATACACTATTGAGTTTATCAATAGACTATGGTAGTAAAAAATGAATAAAAAATGCGTTAAAAAACGTTTTGCTGTGAAAATGATAAATTTTATAAAAGCAAGTTAATTTAATTTCAGGTTATTTGCTTTACTATGAGCATAATTATCCAAAAAAGAATATAGAACCCTTCTTTTTCATTTGGAATTCAGATTAATTTTAAATGAATCAAATCATAACGATGCGTCGTAATTATGTGATGAAATACGGTGCGAAGTTATCTTATTCTGCAGACGTGAGTGCTATTCTAAATAAAGTAAATATATTGAATGTATGTATGATAAAAAATAAAAGGAAAAAAAATTGATGCATTGGTTTTAAGAATTAACAGCAATTTGTACCTCTAACAAAATGAGGGGAAATGTTTTGAAAAACTAACAATTTTCTAATGAATGAATTTAAATAAAAATGAACTGATTTTAAAGGACAGTGTTTAAACGTAAATAATGGATCACAATTTTTCAATTAAAAATGTAACAGAATATTTTCCGAGAGAGAAAACCAAGCATGGTTGAATTAAAAATTCTTTCGAATTCTATAATAAATCAGAAGGCTTGCTCCAGTTATAACCATTTAAATGTTTTTTCTCCCTCTTTCAAATGGGGCCATTGCACACTTAGTACATTCTCCGATAACTGGTATAAATTTTTTTACTGTAGCATCATATAGGTAGATACCAATTGTCACAACGTCCTTTTGACTTTCAGTTTCCTCCCTAGAGGGAGGGACTTAAGTCCTGGTAATGCGAAATTGTTCAAGGAGTTGCGAAATTGTTCCCCGAGAGCACCTAAACCAAACAGGCTCCTTAGGAATCATTAACATGCCACATAATCATACGACATAGACGCTGTAGATTTTTGGCATCATGAAAATCCCCCGACTTGAGCCGGAGTCAAACGAGCAAACTTGGGTACAAAGATCAGCCTTTACACTACTCAGCCGGAGCATTTAAAATGCCTTTCGGAAAGAAATATTTACGTGAAAAATCTTTTAACGTAAGTGGCAACAAAAACAAGATATAGAATCAAATTAAAAGCAGAATATGAAATGCGACTGCAAACAACTTCAGCAGAACTAGACTTTGCCATTCTGAGCAAATTTTTTTAAAAAAAATGCAAGTATATATATACACAAAAATATCTCTGTCAGAAAGTATGCAAGGGGAGGTGGCATCTGGAGTACGAAGTAATATTATTAACGGCTAAATTATACATAAAGCTAAAACTCTTTACTAGGAAATTCTCTTTCCTTTATAAAATGCTTACAACATGTGCTTTAAGTATTTTTTAACTTCTTCCAAGTGCACGATAGGGTTCCCCCTAAACTTCCTATGGGTTCTGTGATTCGATAAAGTTGGAAGACCACCGACTATCGGCCTCGTAGTGGGAGCCCAGATACAAGTGGGACTGCTGTTTTGCTGCTACAGAAAGAAATGGATACTGAGTGAGTGGGTGAGTGAATATTAACGTCGCACTGTTCAGCTACATCAAGGCTTTTGGTGACGGTCGGCGTAATTTTGAACCATGGTCAAGTGACGCGGACGACACCTGAGCTGGCCTAACTACCACACCACACCAACGGGAGGACGTTTGAGCTCTCGACAGATTTAAGGCGTGCATCGCACCCCTACACGGCGGGTGTTCAGGAGTATTGGGATCCAACTCATGACACACTAGCCATGATCCGATGAATAGACCACTTGGCTACCGTGACCTGAAATGGAGACTGAAGCGTGTTCATCTGCACATGAGGAAGTCAGTGCCCATGCAATCAAATCTGTATGAAGTGCATTTTTTTTTCCATTAAAACGCTTACGCCATTTGATGCATGTGTGTCAGTTCTCTACCTAAACTATTCTGTGAATTATTCAAATGTTAACTGACTTTTGTATTCACCAGTCTATATTTGTAAGAAACGCAACGGTATCTATGGATGAAATGATTCTATGTCAATGCAATCATTCCTTTGTTTTTGTAACGATTGAATGAAATGAAAACGGTAATAGAAGCCCTCATTTGACAATCCATAGAAAACACGCCTGATTTGGGGTACACCGGTTGCCAGTGGTATGGGCGGCTCTGTTTCTAAATAGCGAGGCTTACACAGATATGATAAATAGCTAATGCTATTTTAAACCCTCATCCATTTTATTGTCATTTTCTTTCTGTTATACTTTTTGCTCTATTTTTCTGCTATTTCGCTTTGGTGTTGAACATCTGGAATTAACAGAGCGAACAAGTTGCAATAAGCGCTTTTCCAGCTCAAGTCAGTTTTTGGACCGAACGGTTACGCAAAGTGGATGGATAGATTTGAAGGAATAATATCACTCTTAATATCACGAGAGCTGTTGACTGAATGTTCAATGGCATCACCCAGAAACGTAAGAACTACAAACCGGTCCCCTGGGAAACAACCACCTCGTTTCAGCGTTTATTTATTTTATTTTTTTAACATTTATAAACCCCGTGCACCACCGAACGTATAACACGGGGGTAAACAACACAGACAGAAGAAAGGATTACAACACAAACATCCATGCCTTTTCCGGGATTCGAACCCAGTTCCTGCGGCATCGCAGTCAGCTTCACTGACCACTATACCGGATGGGCGGCTTCAGCGTTTATTGAACACAAAATTCTTATCTTTACATAACATACAAGTATTTTTAAAAGTGTAAAATAATAAACAAAAATTCATAACATGTTAAGAGCAGAATTAGTTAAATAGTACTTCAGAATAAAAAATATACAAAGCTAAGAAAATGTACTTGGAAAGAAAAAACATTCGAACAAATGCACAGTTAGTAGGAAATCAAACCAATACCTATATACCTATCATAATACACCAATCTAAATGACACCCTACTTACAGTTAATACTTTTTTCAGTTTTAAGTAAATATTCAGAACTGTAAGGAGAATGGGATTCAGTTAGACAAATACAGTTCCTTTATCCTTCAGAAATTGAATAACACACTCGAAGTAACTTTGTGTCTGTTGCACAGATTAACAGGGGAGCCTTTTTAGCGCGAAATCTGTTGCATTTTTGAATTAAAGTTTTTGTCACGCGATATTTTTTTTTATTTCCAATAGAGTTGCGGATCTATATTCAATATTGTAGACGCAGACCCAGAGCTGGTATAACTTTTTAGTTTGGTACCATGCAGGTGGAATACCAATCACCACAAAGAGATGTCCTCCCACGAAGAATGCACCTAAGTCTGATGATGCGAAACCGACTTATGAATTTAGTTTTGCCTAAAGCATCCAAGCTAAACAGGCACTCAAGGGATCTTTAATATTCCGCATAATCACGCGACGTGGACGCTTGAGCAGGGGTCGAAACCGCAACTTTCGGCATACAAAGCCACTCAGTGGCCTTACTATCATGCAATATGTATGCTTAAATTTTATATGTTTGACTGTAAACTTGTTTCTTGCAATTGTATTCAAGTAGAATAATATTGTTAGCATTAGCCTGCTCACCGATAGGCTATGTGCCGTATTGGTATATATATATATATATATATATATATATATTTGGAGGGTGCTTTTAAAAAACTCCTACACTTGCTGTCGTAGAACATATTCGATGACTTTTGTAATCGCAGTGTATTAAACCTTGTGTATTAAACCATCGTGCGTGCGCTTATAAATTGCCACATTATCAATTTTCGAATAAAGTATTAATAGAATGCGAGAGAGATTAAATGCGTATGGCTATATAGCAATGAAAAAAATTTATGAGTCAGTCATCAATATTTATTAACTAAAACTTTTTCTTTACTTCTCCAAGTAACGACGAATTATATTTGCCTTTCAAGTATTAGTGTGTAATTTTGCAGTTTTAAAAATTTAATTTTCATTATAATTTTCAAAAATGACATCACTTTTAAGGGCTTATAGTGAATCGAATTATGGTTTTTTTCGCCTGGCATCGTTAATACAACCAACTGTAGTGAGCTAACTCGTAAGAGAAAAGAATTGTCTAGTTGTGGGAGAACCATCCCCCCCCCCCCCCCACATAACTTATCTTAAACTAGCCTGGAATTTCGTAAAATTTTGCATCAAATAGATTTTTTTCTGAATTCAGTCGGTTTAAGGTAACCCGTAGTTCAGTAGATCGAATTGCTAAATTACGTGAGTATTATTTTAAACCTCGTGTTTAGCTTGCGTGTGTGTGAGTTTTTTTTTCCAAATCAAAGAATCATAGCTCTTACAGGGAAATATTAATCTAAAAACAGGCTACTTAGAAACATATACTTTTAGAAAACAAATATATAAAATAGATCACAATAAAGGAAGTATCTTAATCTCTGACGAGCATTCATTTTAACTTTAAAACATATCATATGAGGTAAACAAAGTCGATTTAAACGTGTTTGCTTACAAAGTGTCCTTTCCTACTAGACATATTTGTTTAAAAGTATTTCTAATGCGAGAATAACATCAAATATTATATATAGAGGGAAACAGAATAAAAAGAGCAACAATAATCTATAGAAATCCCAAAAAAATATTGTTTTTTAAAAAATTTTCGACACCGGTTTACCACAACAAAATATAGGGTATTTGTTGTTGGCGTGCCCATGATGTGCAGATTGATAAAAAAAAGAATCTTAAGATCACTCCGAAGCTGTCAAAGACAGCTTCGACAACTTAAGCAGCTTTATCAGAGGAGATCAAATCTTCTGGGTCTCTTGGGCTGATCTTGAAAAGCCTGGCTTGAATTGATGGGCAGCTGAGGATATGTTGTGGAGACAGTTGGGCAGTTTGGGCAATGATTTGTGTAACTTCTTTGCCCGTCAGCTGAGATTTTCATTCCTCTTAAGTGCTTTGTTCTAGGTCTAGTTATAATCGATGTCTTTGTACTATTTAGAGCTGGGATGAAATATTTAAAGTTATTGTTGATTAGTCTTCGGCTGGCAACTGCATGGGCGTCGATGAGTGTCGTGAGATTAGATGACTGGGGACGAGCTCTGGATTCTTTGGCAAGTTCATAGGCTTTCTCAATATCGAGGATATTTACGTGGGCTAGTATCCATTGTAGCAATATTGTGCGATATTGAAATATAAGGTGTCGAAAAAGTATCACTACACTTTCAAAAATTAATCAAATATAAACATAGATTTTCACTTACAGTTTTTAATGTTCTATAAAGAAAAGGTTTTTGTTTCATGAAATGCAAAATGGGTAATGCAACGTCCCCGTTTTTCAAAATCTCGTTTTAAAATGGCTTCACCGCAAGAACAAGCACAAGTTGTAGCATGGTTTATTGAATTTAAATTTACAACACATGTACAGCGTTAATGGGGCATCACCACACTGAAGTTTGGAAGTGAGAAAAAGTTTAACGAGTGATGGACAGAGGAAATCTAATAGTGAGGCCTCCCTGATCTCCAGACATAACACCTTTGGATTTCTTCTCGTAGGGATGCTTGAAAAACGCTGATGACGAATCTTCAGTTAATGATACTGATGAAATGGTCAGTCGAACTACATTGGTCATTCAGATTGTTGATCTTGCAATGCTTCATAGAACGTGGCTGAAATCTCGTAGACTCGATGTGCTGTGTGCAACTCGAACATTGTGCACTCGCACTTTGAAAACGTGCAATAAAGTATTATAAAAAAAGCTTTGATGTTTTCTTTATGGATTAAAAAAAACTGTAAGTGAATATATTTTTTTTATTATTCTATCATAGTTTATTTATTTTTATTTTACTTAAGAAATAATAATTGAAAGTGTAGTCGTACTTTTGGGACACTCGGTGCAATAATTTAACTGTACAGAAATGAATTCTTTCGTTGTGGAAGCCATTCCCCCCCCCCCTCATCTTAAAGTACCCTGGGAAGTTTTTGCTTGAATTAGTTTTTCCCTCCTGAGTAATGGCTTTCCTACTGTTCATTGAATGTGTCAGATATTTGGCAGTAAACATATTTTTGGTGCAATTGCAGCATCGACCCCTGGTTGACGTGATTTTAAAAAAATCACCAACTTGGCGTGCTCTCGCGTGTTGTCTTTCGAAGTAGAAACCCCTCTCGAAGATGTAATGCAAGAGTGCGAAATTTGAGATAGTGGAAAATTGTAAAATAATCACAAAAAAGGAATCATTTAAAAATCCTTTTAAGCTGAAAATCGTCGTAAAATTAAATTACTTCTTAAAACTTAAAATCTTTATTGAAAAACTAATTTTAGTCATTAAAATTAATCAATTAAAATTTTAAACATGCTATTTTTAAAACTTTTCATCCACTGCCTTTCAACCCTTCCTTTCTCTCAATTTCATACTTTTTCACAGTTCGTACATGCACACGATAATGCAGTTAAGGAGATATTGTACCCTAAAAATCAATAAACTGTCGGAAAAATTTTTATTGGCTTATTTGATACCCCGAATCTTTAAAAATATGCCTGCAAAATTTTAAAGCTTTACCTGTATTTTTCATTAAGTATTGGAGCAATGTTTGATGCTAAACAGCAACTACCACGCCTACTTTTCAGATTATCTGCTAGAAAAGAGCCTGACAAAAAATGAATTAATTATTTTTCTAATGCGCATCAATGAGATTGACATTATATATGCAGTAATAAATCATTTTAAGAAAGAATTGTGCAATTCAGGAAAAAATTCTAGTTTGTGAATTGTTTATTGGGAAGAGCAAATGGATTTGGTCAATATTTAAAAGTTGTGCGTGCTTTTATTGATATTATTATTAATGAAATTAAAACTTCAAAACGGATTCTTCCAAAGCCCAAATACTAAATCTCATTTTGATAACTCAGATAATTAAAAATCTAATTCGCAAGAATAGAAAAACGCTCCTATATTTATATATTTGTTTTTGGTGATATATATACCCCATGTGTGCGAGATTCAACACTTTTATTATTAAAATATTTTAAGATATTTATTTAAACAAATGCACTTATACAGTTCTTAGATAAGGCATAAACATTTTTTGTACATGTTGTGCATTAACTCTGAGCATGGAATTATCTCCGAAGTGTGTGTATTTATTTTTTTAATAATTATTAAGATAAAGTTTTATGAAATATTGATCTTTCATTCGTTTCTTTCTATATATTCATTATGGCAGTATACTGTTTAATTGTTCTACATGTGTGCAATTTTTTATGGTAAGTAGTTTTAAATAAACTAATTAACATTTCAAAAAAGTTTCAGACTATTCGATGAATATTATATCATGCTATTCATGGAATGAAAACTTCAAACTCATATTTCTCCATGTTGAGTTTTTGTACATATACTGTTATTCAAAACTCTAAGGATTTTTTGATAATTGAAGAATGGGTTTGAAATTTTATACATGTTCTGAAATGTATGTTTTGTAAAACTGTGCATGGAATTAGCTCTAACGTGTTTAATACTTTTCTAAAAAAATTCAAAATCAAAATTAATGTTTTGTGGAGAATTTTTGGAAGTTGAACAATAAAAAAATTAATAAAAAATTAAAAAGCAGCAGCAGAAAAAATCCCATGCACAGTTTTATGTAGTATATTATAAGGTACTTGGAAAAAAAATTTGAAAGAAAAGAGACATACTTAAAAAAGCCCTAAGGATTTAAAAAATGCTTAAAAAAGCTAAAAAAAAAAATTTTAATTTTACAAACATTTTGCAACAAATTAAAAAATTTTTGTACGGAATTATTATTAAATATTAAATTTTATGAAATACATTTAAAACCAAATATCAAATATTAAAAATAAAAAAAATTGTGAAGATGGTACTATATCGCCTTAAACCGTCTTTATGCCCCATTCCAACACAGCTTTCTTTCTTAATGCACAGGCAACGTAGCAAATAACCTTTCAAAATATTTAAACATTTCTTTACATTTTCAATAATACTAATATCATAGCCATCGTGAGTATCTGTAAAAATTTATATGAAGAAAAAGAAATTTACCTTCGTGTCGACACTGGGTGAACAGAGCAGTAGATTTATTAGTAGAGAATTTGAGTCAGTCAGGAGGAATTAGTGGTAAATATGAGACAAATATTAATTAAGAATATCTTCCAAAACGAACATTTTGTTTACAGCACATTAACTAACTGAAATTCTATTCTATTGCCAGAAAACATTTTACATTAGCCAAGAAATACACAACAAAATAAATCGCCTGCTAAAAACAATATTTGACAAATAAGAATTATATTATTATTAAAATATTAATAACACAAATTAATAATAAATAAACAATCAATTAACTAATGATAATTAAGCTCATTTTAATTACATTTTTAAATATGCAAAACATATTTTCCATTTTAAATTAAATCAGTTGCCAAGAAAAAAAGATAAGAGTTAACTTTCTTCTACAAAGTCAAAAAACGTGTTGTGAAATGTTCCAGAAAAATGTTCCACTAAAAAGTAAGCTCAATAATGCGAGCTAATGACAAACGATAACGCAAACTATTGAAATATTTGAGAAAAATTCGAATTAAAATCATTTGTATAAACATTTACCAAAAAAAAAATTAATTTTATATACCAGAATAACAATAACAAAATAAACGCAACAATAAGTTATAAATAACAAATTTAAAAAGTAAAATTACAAATAAATAAATAATAAATATATAACAGTAAAAAAATAAAAATAATGCTAGCAACAGAACCGAATTTACAAAACTATTCAAATCAAGAAAACACACAGGGCGATACGGTTATTACACTTGGCGCGCTCATCAATCTCGGAAAAAGTCCAAGAATTAAATAACGCCAACCAGTGACCGACTTTGTAATTTAGATCAATTCTCTTTTCAACATTTTTCAAACATGCTTAACCACTAATAATTGTAATTAGTAGTGATATATATAAGTTGTAGTATGTATTGGTTGTAATTAGTTTTAAATATGAAATATTCAAAGCTGCTTTGAAAATAAAAGTGTGCAGTAATACGCTCCCAAAATTGTTTATATATTTGGATTCAATAAATTCTCTATATTACGTGCAGTCGCTCCTATTAGCTTAAGACAGGGGTGGTCAATTATTTTGACTTGCAGGCCACATGCAAAAGCCGAAGATACCGAAGGGTCTTATTTTTTTAAATGACTGCATTGATTAGTTAACTTTATATCTTAGGAAAGGTATAAGTTGTACTGTAAAAATCAATAAAAAAAAAATATATATATATAAGTTAACTAAAATATAGGCAGTCAGTCAATTTTACTTATTGTGCTAATTTCACATCTGTTGCTACAAGTACGTTTAATTATAGAAACAGTTTAATGAAACAAATGTATTCTGTCATACATGTGTACACAATTCTTTTTTCTTTTTTAAATCAGGAATGAGATTGTTTATCGAAATTCTCATCACAGCATGCAATTTAATGTCAGTCATCTTGCATCTGTACTTACTCTTATTTATCTTCATAAACGAGAGAGAGAAAGAGAGAGAAGCACTTTGTTAACAAACATGTCTTCAAGACCAATCCTAGGTGTCGGCGGTTCGCTAATGAACCACCTTTTTGGAGAATTTTTCACATTTTGACTTAACACACACGTTGACGTTATAAACTCATCTATAAGAGTAAAAAGTAAAACACTAATATACACTCATGGTCAAAAAAAAAAAAAATAGCGCATTAAGAACTAATTGTGGGATCGTAACGAAACTTGGCATGAAGGTACATGTCGGGAAGATATGCAAATGATTAGAAATGCAGCGTGATTGCTCATTACGTATAGCCAGTAAAAGGCATTTAACGTCGTTCTCCGTGGAGTATAAAATAGATAACCAAAACTTGCTTGAGTGTGTTGAATCGTTTACAAAGGAAAAGCTGAGTTAAACATGCCATTACGCCGTTTTCGAAGATATTATGAGCAGCTGTCGCAGTTTGAGAGGGGGAGAATCAACGGCGTGGTGGAAGCTGGGTGGTCAGCTGGGCGAGTAGCTCGTCAATTAGGCCGCTCTGACTGTGTTGTGACCAGACACCCTCGACAGACCAGTCGTCGAGAAGACCGCCACATCGTAAGAAATGGACGCGTACAGCCAACTGCTTCATCAACCGCCATCCAGGCACAGGTAGCCCCTTCACTAGAGGTCCTTGTTTCTTCTCGAACCATATGAAGGAGCCTGGCTGAAGGGCATTTGGAATCGCGAAGCCCATTAGGTGTGCTGTCCTTGACGCCAACCCATTGGCGCCTCCGTTTGGAGTGGTGCCACGCACGAGGAAACTGGACTGCAGTGGAAGGGAACCAGGTCGTCTTTAGCGCCGAATCCAGATCCCATCTCAGCATTGATGACAATCTTGTACGTGTGTGGAGACCCCGTGGTGAACGCCTTAATCCTGCCTTATCTTTACAGCGATACACCACTCCTACAGCTGGTGGGATGGTATAGGGTGCCATTGCCTACAATACACGATTACCCCTAGTATTGATCCGTGGTACCATGACAGCCCAGAGATAGGTGCATGACATCCTGCAACCACATGTGTTGCCACTCATGCAACGGCTCCCAGGAGCCATTTTTCAACAAGACAATACTTGGCCTCACATGGCAAGGGTGTCACAAGACTGTCTCCGCACACTGTTATTACCCTTCCTTGGCCTGCCCGATCCCCAGATTTGTTTCCAATCGAGCATATCTGGGATAATTTGGGACGGCAAATTGGGCATCCCATGAATTTGAACGTACTAGAAGCAAGGTTATGGCAAATATGGAACAAAATGTCTCAAGACATCATACAGAACTTGTATGCCTCAATGCCCGATCGTATTGCATTGTGCATTCGCGCTAGAAGGGGTTCAACAGGGTATTAAATACTTCGTTCTTTTGCCTTTTTCTCTGAAATAAATGATCCTTTTTCTTTGATTTTCAAATCATTTACTTATATCAAAGTAGTCATTACGTATGTAAAATTTTGTTTAATTTTTGACGACTCTTTCTTGGTGCTCTAATTTTTTTGCCCATGAGTGTATATACACTGCTTGACAATTGCTAAGGAACACACAGTTACGTTTTTCGGAATAATTAAGAACAGACATTAATTAAAAAAATGAAGCTAAGTTTATATTTTGTAGGGGCTATGCGCATTTATTATCATGCAAAATGGTACAGATATCACCACATCAAAGAATTAAAAACTTTAAAAAAAAAAAAAAGTTGCTTCTTGGATGATTTCCAAACAGCCACAAAAAAGGAATTTTCAGGTCAGAATGATACATACGTGAGTACCTTAGTATTGTGTGTGTTGACCATGGACACTAATATATATTTTGCTCTTCACTAAACTATCGAGGAGTCCTTGGGGGTATTGTCCTACTCCTGTCTCAAGGCAGTTTCGAGCTCTTGCGCTGTGCGAGGAGGGATGGTTCTTTGTGAAACACGTCTGCCAAGAGCATCTTTGGCATGTTCAATAAGATTTAGGTCGGAACAGTAAGTAGGCAATTACATATGGAGAATATTTTCACTTTGCTGTGTGTCCGATATCTCAGCGCTTAAGTGTGGCCGCGCATTATCGTCCATAAGCAGAATGTCTTGAGCTACAGCACCCATATAAATACGAACATTATCCAGAATAATCTCTCTGCAATACCGTTGCAATGTAATGCTTCTTCGTTAGAAGATGTGAAGCGGTGTTCTGTTATTGTACATGATGCCTGGCCACACCATCATGCCTGGGCCTTACTATCATGTTCACAAACAAGCTTTTGTGCGTAACGTGTTCCACGCTCTCTCCACAGTAATTGGTGGCAGAATCATCTGTCACACTGAAACAAGATTCGTCGGAGAACATCCCCTTACACCAATTTTGGTGATCGCAACCAACATGTTCCTTACATCAGCATAATTTCTCTCAACGATGGCATGGTTGAAGGGGGATGCAACAAATAGGCTTCCATGCATACAAACCAACTTGATTTAATCGCCGTGAGATGGCTCTTGCTGAAGTATGCGTACCGGTAGCAGTTGCAATCTCTGTAGCTATCCAGCCAGGAGTGAAATGTATGTTTCTTCTTACCCGAGAGCTACATAGCGATCTTCTAAAGGTGTGGTGTTCCTACCCCTCCCCACAGCAGGCTTTTTTAAAGCATTTCTCCCTTCAGTAGTCTTCTTAAATTGCGAGAAGACAGTATTTGATACACCCATTGCAGCAGCTACAGTGACCTACTTCCAGCCGTCCAACTGCTCTTCCACGATCGTAGTCACTCAAATGGTGTCTTGCTGACATTTTGTTGCTAATTATTGCAAGAACCAATTTTTGTAACACCCAGCACTATTTTCGTCAAACATTAAGAAGCATGATTTTTCGTATGAATCATGAGCTTGTATGCACTGTCTTTTATACAGATAACGAGATCTACCACGCCCTCTGAACTTCAATTTACTTTTATTGGTCAGCTTTCTGAAACACAATTTTGCATAAATTACTCACTTGTTCCTTAGCATTTGTCAAGCTGCGTAAAATTGCAGACAGGCATAAAAATAACTTCTTTTCTCTACTTTGTTTTTCTGAATTGTAAGGCTATTGGTAAACTGAAAACTTTTAATTTCCCCAAATTCATATTAAATTTAAACACTCATATGTCTTAGGTAATAAAAACATATTGAATATTTCCGTAAAGCAACTTTCGCAAAAACCATTTTTGAGACGCCTTTGTTAAGCATCGATTTACAGTGCGCCGCCAGTGCCACTGATAAATATTTTTAAAAAAAACAACATTTTCTTGCGTTATTGATATTTTTACCACGAATTTTATTACCAAATTGAGGATGTGTATAAAGAGTAGACATAAAGGACTATGAACCAACACACTGTACACTAACATTATATTTTTCTTTAACTAAGTTATGTTATCAAGAAATCAGGACTTATTTTGATTTTTCAATAACCATTTAAATTCAACATATTTATTCGACTTATTATAAGTTTTATTTTGAGAAATTCGTAAAAAAGTTTTTACTTATCTGATAGAACTACATGCGGCCTGCGGTCACCCCATGTTTTGCCTGCACACCTTCTAGCATCAGCTCTGGAGATGTTGACCCAAATATAGAAAACATTTTTTATCTATTGGGTTTCTGACTGTCTCGGTGGGTTACTATTTTCTTTTCCCGGTTTGGGAAATACACATGGTACAATACAAAACTACGCACCAACATTTTTTCGAATGGAACGACATTGCTTATGTACATACCTTACGACAGAATAATCAAATTTTAATGTTTATAAAGCCATGTTGGCAACCGCGATGCAGCACCCCATTGACCACAAAGCATCGGGATCGCTTATAAGCTTAAGAAATTCATATGCATTCATATATTCCATGTGAATGGGGAGCTACCAACCTACGTGAATGTTATGCTAGAGCAATGATACTCAACTTACTGCCACGGGCCACATGTGGCCCACTGGCCTTTTCAGAATGACCCGGTCATGGCCCATTGCACTGAGAAATTCAATGATTGGTGAACAATGTACTAAAAATTAACAGGAAACTCTATCGATCAAGCGATCAAATATATCAATTTTGCTGTTAATTTGCTCTTTTAATAGTAGAATGTAAGCAAGAGGCTTAAACGCAGATGAAAGGAAATAGAAACAATCCCATAACTCAGTAAAAAATGCATAAAAATAAATGTTCTTATGCTTGATAGGAAAGTTAATATAGTATTAAAATAAAAGCCAAAAAGAAGTTTTAATATTTTGATCAATTTTGCTTTGGTCTTATAAATGTATTTTTTCCATTATCCACCTGTTGCAGACAGCTTGAAATACCTATCATGTGTATGCCACCCGCGTGAAATTCCTGTATATGGCCCGGCTGGAAAAAAGATTGAGTATATCTGACCTACAGTCAATAAAAATTTTGTGATTACAAAATAAGTATTCTTAAAGGGCTGCACGATAGTTTTTTATCCTTAAGTAACGATCTTTTTTTTTTACTAAAGAGAATTGAAAAAGGAAAAATTATATATATATATATTATTCACGGTATATTTTATTTTTAACAAATGTTTTTGAAAGACTTTTTTTTATTTGAGTGGGTATAAAGTTGAATAATACAAATACTCAATATGCATCCTTCCATCTAGTATATGCTAAATTTGTTATCCGGGAATAATAAATGCTGAGCTTCTTCTTACATGCCCAGAGCCAAATAGAGTCTCAAAAACGTGGCAAGATAAGCAAACGATACTGGAATGCCCGAACTTTGATGAGCTCTGTGTAGAGACAACACCTCTTAGGTTCCTTTTCTTGTTAAAAATTTTATTAAGCTCTTGTGTTACTCAGTTCTTACTTGAATTAAAAATACTGTCTTAAGTAATATAGTAGATGGTCATGGGATATTAAGGTGAGAGTTGAATGAAATATTATCTCTGTGGTTAAAAAAAAAAACTCAGACGGAACCGAGAAAAAAGTGTATTAGTTATGTTGATTAATCTATACGTATAAGAATTCCTTAAGCCAATTTTACTGTGCTACACTAGCAATTATAAAAATGTCTCTGCAAAGAATCTACAAGTTCTCTGAAGTCCAGTCCTTTATTCCCAAGTAGTAAACGTGGCAGCGTTTTTAAGGTATGATATTTTTTTTTATGTAATCAAAAAACTTTTATGAGCGTTGTTATCATACTTAAAACATTTTTAGGCGTCTTTAAATAATATAATAAAAATAATGATTATTGAAGGAGAAAAAATAGAGAGAATGCTATAGAGTAAAAACATTTAATCCAAAGAAAATACTTTATTTTGATGATGCAGCTGAATTTAATAGGTTTAGTGATATTTTACGAGCAACTCTTTATTAATAATGACGCACACACAATTTGGACTCAGATTCATTTCGCAGCAAAATGACTCTACGCCAAGTGTTAGCCATTTTTGTCTTGTTGTCGGTCTTTTCAGGGCCAGGTAAGGATGAAAAGATTTCACTTTTTAGTAATAATTACAATATCTTAAAACAGTGATTATGAATTGGAAAATTTCTCTAAGTACATTGTTAATGTTCGGAATTGGTTCACTAACAAGTAATATTAATAAAAAAATTAAGTCCATTCCTACTTAGGTGAACAAAGAAAAATTTTATTTTAGTTACTTTTTATTAAATAGTTGCAATTAATATAAATAAATATATATACATATGAGAGAATCACAGTATTAGGTGACAAAATAGAAAGTGATTTTCCTCTCTTGCAATTTTTCGTTTTCCTTTCTATATATGGTGCGTTGGACTATTTTATTTGTCGTTACTAATTATTCATAAATTAAATTTAATTATTCTAATAAAATAGTACAATAAAAATAAATCACATTCTCAGAAACTATGCCATCCCAGGTAAGATTCGAAACCACGACCTTTGGATTAGAAGACCAACGCGCTATTCATTGCGTTACATGGGCATAACCAACGATTTTCCTTTCAATATATGCTGTTAGACTATTATTTTTGTTAATATTTATTCATTTTTTAATTTAATTAATGAATTAATATTTGATAAAACTGTATTAACATCAAGTGTCATCCACTACGTTTAACAAAATGTACTTGAACTTAAATAAATGAATAGAAAGTATTTTATTAACGACTCAAAATTTGAACAAGATATATATACAGGGAGAGAGTGAACTAATAGTTGGAACTGGAAAAAAAAGCATAATTTTTCGCATTATAATTCTACTAGCCATTACCCACCCATTTCAGTGGATATCTTATGATGTTGTTAAATTATGCATTGTGTTTTTAATCTATTGATATACAAGACTAATCCTTGAGCTTTTGACCGTATTGAAAATAATTCTTATACCCCTCATCTCTTGATACAAAAAAGGCAGGGTTAAAATGGAAGCATTTTTTTTTATATTTTACATCTCCGAGTAACACCCCTTCCTCCGAGTTGATCTTCGTAAACCATGTTCTTAGCAATCCCTACTCAACAAAACAAACATACTTACCAAATTTCAAGTCTGAAGATCTAATAGTTCAACTACGGGAATTTTTTTTAAATCTAAAACACTTATGTAGCCCCCCGTAACCCCACTTGGGAGCCGATATTTCCAATTGGAAATCCAACTCAACAAACCAAACATACTTAACCAATTACAAAAGCGGGATTTTTTTTAAATCTAAAACCTCCCTTCGTAACTCTCCTTTTGAGAGTCGATTTACGCAAAACCCGTTCTAAGTGGATCTGTACCCAACGAAAGAAATATGTTTTCTAAATTTCTGGTCTAAATAGTTGAAATTTTTTTTTGTCTATAAATCTCCTTCTTAGGAGACAATTTCCGTAAAATCCGGTCTTAGTGGATCTGTACCCAACGAAAGAAAAGTGCCTGCCAAAGTCTAATAGTTCAGTAAATCTTGTGTCGATTTTCTCATATATTTTACTCCTCAAATCTATCGTTATTCATAAACCGTGTGAATTGCAAACAATACAAATTATAAACGGAATATATAATGCATGAGTGGCTGTGGTAGCCCAGTGGTCAGGGGCACGGACTCGTGACTAACAAGTCTTGAGTTCGAATCCTGTTGATACCGATTATCCGTCGCGCTAATGCATGGTAAATCGCTCGAGACTCGTATTGATGTTGTGTGAATATTTAGAGATTAAGGTGTCGCTCTCGTCCCGGGACCAAAATTCTTTGCTTATAACCTTCACGTTGTTTTAGAGTGGGGCGCTAAATAAAAAAACATCAATACACGAGATAGTACATAAAATTTTAGTACATATACGTGATACTAATTCAAAGAGACTAGTAAAAAAAGAATGTGATTATAAAAATGCGGAACTGTAAGTTTTGTCCCAGAGGAAAATTTTTTTTTAAGTACAGGGACGTCGTAAGACTCTTTGAAGCTATGGGTCCAAAGAAGATTTTTTGAAGCCCCTGTGCAAAAGTAGGCCCTATCTGAGGTCTTTAAAAGTAGCAGGAATTGTCAAATACTCTTTCAAACGGTCATTTGAAACTATTAAATGTGCCCAATCTCAAAAACCTAGGCACAAACCGAGTAGACTGATGGCCGCATTTCGATTGAATAAGTTGAATGATTGTTACGGTCAATGTCTAGGTCTAGGTGTAGACATGGACAACGTTCATCCCATAATAATACAGTCTTACCACTTTTGCCAGTTGGCATGTAATTAAAAATTTGCTATATTTCAGAGAACATGTACGGGAATAATATTTAACCATTAAAATTATCCGGATCATGATCTTATTGTCGAGAACGAAACGAGGTGTCCACCAAAGGCGAGGTTCTGGGCCCATGTTTTTAGACGTCCCTGTTTAGGTAATCTGTTAAAAATCAAAATTTGATTTATATTATAGGACATTTTTTTACAAACCAAATGTGTGCTTTTATTTAAAAAATATTATTTTGCTCAAAAAAGAGCAATGTTCAATGATGAATATTTATGTAACATTTGTGATTTTCTTTTTACAGCTGAAAGTGCCTTTTCTTTCACGGGTGAGTTTTCATTTAAAAGCTTGGTTGAAGAGTCTTTGTACAATTCACATTCATTTATTACTCTATTTAAATTAAAACAAAGGTTACTGCCATTAAATTTGAGAGCATTTCTTCTATTGAACTGAAGTTGAAAAGTACTGATTCAAAACCTCCAATAAGTGTTTCCCTCTTTTTTTATGAGGGTTTCTATATCGCCATTAACTACAGAGATCTAAGTTTCATTCAAATACGATGTAAAATTCTAAATTACTGTAAAGGCAATTAGCAAAATAAAGATATATTGTACAATTTTCTTTCCTATCTTAAAAGTAACGCCCATACTACGAATCCATGCCGAAAAGCTAGCATAAGAGTCAGAGGTGGAATAAAGCTATATATAGCTGATTCTCCTCAAAAAAGCCATTTTTTCTAAACTTTTAAATCTATAAGCCTAGATACCAATTTTTTTTCTATTTGGGCATCTTACTGTCATAGATTCGTGATCCAATAATTTCCAGTAGCATCCATTGGGTGCCCGACTCTCCAAAAATGATCGCTAACATGGTGGCCCAAATGATTCGAACTTGGCTTTATTCTAACATTTCGCCAAGTTTCCATTGAATTGCCATAAAATGCAAGAGCGTTACTTGCAAATATTACAATTTTAGCATAAAGTAAATACAACAGGTAGTAAAATTATAACGTATTACATACCCAGATATAAATTATTCACACTATTTTACGCATTTCTTACACAAAATTCGTAACATAACGTTAACAAAGCATAAAAATTAAAGCCAATTCTGAATAGAGATAAGCATTAGTATAGGGCAACTTTAAAATGTATCGTACATTGTAAATAAAGGAATGGAGAAATAAACAACCATGTACTGATTACATCAACCAAAATTTTTTCCGTTTTGTGTAGAATTACAAAATTATAATTATGCCAATTAATTTCACGAACCCAGTACTTTACACATAATCTTATATTTTCAAGCTATCGGTGTAGAAAGAAATTTATTTAAAATGCTTGCATTTTTAAGCATATAGCTATTATGGTCTACATTCATTTTATATTCAACAGAAAAGGGGGGTGGCAGCGGTAGCCAAATTGCTGGTCGGCGATGCTTCTGTCGAAATGGTGCGCTTGAGTCTCGGTGCCACTTAAGACCCGTTTCGCCATGGGGTTAAGAAAAGGTTCCGGAGCTTGGAAGCCTTCAATCACGTTGGCATGGTTACGTGATCATTCAATAGTGCGAAATCCGTCTCCAGCATCCCCAGTGTTGCTTCAGAATGCGGCGTTAATAAATAAAATTAATTTAACAGGAAAAAGCGCACTGATATGAAGCGCCTCGCTTAACATTTCCCCCTCTGTAAGAAATCTCATATTAAAGAAAATTCCCGGTATTCGCTTCCGTTTGAAATATTTCTCGAAAGTTGTAAAATGATCCCATATGAATTACGAATCTGATAGGAATTCTATCAAAAAGCGAAATCGTGCGTTTGAGTCTCGGTTAAGACCCGTTTCGCCATGGGGTTAAGAAAAGGTTCCGGAGCTTGGAAGCCTTCAATCACGTTGGCATGGTCACGTGATCATTCAATAGTGCGAAATCCGTCTCCAGCATCCCCAGTGTTGCTTCAGAATGCGGCGTTAATAAATAAAATTAATTTAACAGGAAAAAGCGCACTGATATGAAGCGCCTCGCTTAACATTTCCCCCTCTGTAAGAAATCTCATATTAAAGAAAATTCCCGGTAATCGCTTCCGTTTGAAATATTTCTCGAAAGTTGTAAAATGATCACATATGAATTACGAATCTGATAAGAATTATATCGAAAAGCGAAAGAGGGTAAAGTCAATAGCGCCAAAGCAAAAACAAAAGGAGTGCATTTTAGTGATTCGTGAAAAAACATTGAAATAGCTTATTTATTGGAAGGATGTGTATGTTTTAATTTCAGTGAATTACCTTAATCGATTGTTTGCTTATTAACGTCGCCCTTTCGAGCTACAAGAGAGATACTGGAAATAATTTTGAGCCACAGAAGTGTTGAGGATGACAATTAAAAAGGCATTTCAATCTTCAAACTTCCGATCTTGCCAAGGTTAGCCTAGGAAGATTTAATGTGCTTCACTCCCTCTACATAGTAAATCTTTAGCGGCTTCATGATTCAAACCAAAGATAGGCAGAAAATAAGCATCCGTAAATATTATCAAAAATCAAGACAGAAAAAGATAAAAAAAAATTCTGTAGATTTACGAAAACACAACAAAATGTTATCTTTCCAGGCATTACTTTTGACAGCACAATCGCACCCAATGAACTCGAAATCTACTCAAATCCCTACGTAAATTTATTTTTCGTTTTACGCCCCTTGATATTTTGATGTATTAATTTGTGCTTCTCTTTGCAGATGTTTTGAATGGTAAGTTTCCCAAATCATTTCTTTTTACTAATAAGGAACATTGTCTTTCAATCCTCTAAGTGGGCGAACTTTTCGAGGTTTCTACAATGTTTTTAAAGTGTTGCGTCCACCCAGTGGAGTAGGTGTGGCCATTTTCTATTTTTTAACACCTTTTCCAGCACTGTATCTCTCTTTTAAAATATGACAGGCTGCTTTTTTTGTACAAAAACACAAGTAATACAAAATTGTCAGTTTGAATGCTTGAAAAAGTTTGAGCGATTGCTAGACCTTGAAGCGTGGTCGTATTCAAGTCATACGTGAACGGATGAATCTAAAACCGACGTATGTACTTCAATTCCGATTCCTGTGCTATCTCGGAACATCAATCGAACGACCAATTTGAGAAACCAATCCTATGACAGCACAGGATGTGGGATGTCTCAGTAGCCAATCCCATGCTATCGCGGGAAGAGCTGATCTTTTATTGTTTCCTTCAGTGGAAGAAAATTCATCACCACGTCTGGCATTGCAGTGATCCCTCCCTCCCCCCCTTCAGTGGCATTTGACGTCTTCAATGGCTTCCAATGAAAGTGATGCATGTGTCTTCTATACATTTATCAAATCATTCGCTTCAGTAAACAAAGTCGTATCGATTCTGAAAAGCCGATTCTCGAAACTAGCTGGCGTCGGTGTTCCATAAATACGTTTCTTTTAGTATGCGTATTTTAGGTCTTAGTAAAGTCGGTCATTCCCAAATACCTTGGTGGTCCACCGGTCGATTGCAATCGATATAATGCCCATTTCTGCTCTAAAAAGAACAGTGGAGGATGATTCTATCAACTCATTTAAGGTGAATGGAAAAAACCCATTTTATATGTGTATTTACAAGACATTTTAGCCCGATTAAAACCAGTAGAATTTTATAGTACTAAGCAATTTATTAAAATTTCATAAAATGTTCATAAATAAACTAAATGTGGAATTAATGAGGAGGGGAAAAATTTCTCTTTTATTACATTTCCGTAGTATAATGTACATTTTTAGATTTTTTTTGTCGAATGTCAAATATTCGCAGTATATTGTTAATCAAATATAAAAAAAAATTCAACAATTTCCTTAGAAGAAGTATTCCATATACAATGTTAAAATAATTACTTTTATTCCTTTATTTTTTCTTCTCAGACATTTTTGTGCGACTTGGATTAAAAAACTGTGGTTATTCTAGGATTTAAAAAAAAACAATTAAGAACTCATGAGACTAGACTTGATGCTAATAGTTAAGCATTTGAATGCAGCCAAAGCAGAATAAAATCTGGAACTCTTCCCAAAGGGAGAGACGCCCTATTCTTCAGTTTTTGTGGGCTTCACCAACAGCAAATGCGCGCTTAAGGGTGTGTTAGGCTATGTTATTCTACTACGTGTATATTCATTATGCTACGTTACTTGTCACAAATAGTAGTATACTGTTTTTTTCAATCTACAGGTGAGGTACATTTTTATAGTAAATATATATAACACGATACTAGATAATATAAATACGGCAATATATATAGTATAGATATATACGATAAATGCATTTTACACAACTAAATTTTTGACTCTTGTTATTTTTTGAAGGTTTTGGAAATGATGGTAAGTAGTGAATTTCGTTTTAATACAATTTAATCATCAATAGAAATTGGAATGTATTTATGATTCAGATAGTAATTTATATTATGTATATACAAGGTCTGTCCAAAAAATAATCGACATTTGGCCAGAAAAAAATATCTTAGTTGCTCTGCTCGATTAGGATCTTAATCAAATTCAAAGTAGGCGCCTCCTTCATACACTCTCTTGGCCCAGCAATCATTTCACTGCCGAAGACACTTTTGTAAGGCTTCTTTTGGAATGTTGTTCAACTCCGCCATCGCGTTCTATCGTATCTCATCTCTACTCTCAATGGTATTTTCATTTTCGAGAACAGCCAGAGGTCGCAAGAAACCTGTTTTGGCGTTGAAAGTGTTCAGTAGGTCTTGTGCAACTGTAAGAAGAAGTTTTTCTGTTCCACCAACAGAAGCTTGGGGACATATGTATTGATCTCAACTTGTTCAGCAGTCTCTCGTACGATTAAACGACGATCTTTCATTATCAGATTTTTTACCTTTTTAACAACAGTTGCATATCGAGTGGTCAGTAACCTCCCAGAACGCTGGTCACTGCCTACAGACGTGCGGTCACTTTTTGAAACGGTGGAACCCCTCTTTATAATTTGGATGATCCCTACAGCATCGCCTCTAAGCACTTGTTGAATTTTACGAATTGTTTCACTTAAAAAATTATCGACAAAATATCTGAGGCAGTTCCTCTGCTCAAGTCGTTCAGTCGTTTTTAGAGAAATAAAAATCCGACGAACACGTATAACAGCACCTCACTCGACTGCCCTACAAGAAACGGCTGGTTCACTGGATTGAATGAGAAAAATTCAAACATGTGTTTCATCCCACTGTGCACAGTGGCGCCATTTTAGAATCTCTATTTTGCATGTGATAATTTAAAGTCGGGTACCTTTTGAATAGACCTCTTGTATGTATACATTATATACATATATAATTTTTAACAAATTCTACTTGAGCGACAGTAATGACTTGAATATTCGAGATTAAAAAATATAATTGTGGTTTTGGAAACAAAAAAAATGGATGTGTGTGTGCTGCTGTATTATAGCATTATTGATTGAGGAAAGCTGTATTAAAATGTGAGGTTGAATCACACTTGAGGGATAGTCAATTCCCTCCTTTCGCCTTACAATTCTGAGCGAATGAGCCTATGAAATATAACGCCTAGAAGTTTTAAATTCATTAATAATAAAAAAGCGATCTACCTAAAGATGCATTCGAAAATGCGTAGATTATACCTGAATCAGAGAATAATAGATAAGTTATAGTCAGATTCAATGATACATATACATATTTAAAGTTTGAAAAGATAAGCCAAATTATAGCATTGGTAATAAGCATAAAATTACTTTTTACTAAAATAATTAGAAATTAAAAATATGAAATAAAGATTAAAATTGGGGTGGGGTGAATAATATTAAGAATATATTTGTATTATCAATACTATAAAACTTAAAGTAAAAAAAAATTATTGCTATATATAAATTTTAAGAGCTATATCCCACCATCTATGATTTGAGAAGGGTGGTATTTAATGGAAGAGAAAATTCTTTAAAATAAGAACGTTTATATTATGTTTCTTAATAAAGTCATCTTAATGATCTAGAAATAACAATTTAATAAGAACCATTCGGAATTTTTCAATACAGATAACTGTAAATAAAATTAATTGGATATTTCCGTTCTAAACAGGGTTTAATAAGATTATTATAAATTTTAATTTTGTCTTAATTTGAAAACTTTTTTTTAAACTTACATTTTCATAAAAACAAAAAACCCGAATTAAATTGTAAATTATTAATATTGTTGTTAAACAGTTCTTTAGTATATAGAGTGTGTTTCTTATCTTCTTATTTCTGTATAGTACCTTTAGTGTATATAAAATAAGTGAATAACCGATGCAAATTATTTGCGTGGAAAGCAAAATTAGAGGTAACCGGAAGGAAATTTTAAATTAAAAGATACCAATGTAGTCTTACAATGTTTTTTTCTTACTTTCAAAACCATTTTGCCAAGTATCGTAAAAAAGGTTGATTCTCCGTTATTTTCATTATTGAACTTATTTTTTTCCATCAAAGTCCTTATTTACGGGAGGGGAGAGGGGTTACAGTCTTAAAAACATGAAGAGGATAAATGGTATGGTAAAAATTAAAAATCTGTTGGACTAGGGGGGGGGGTGAACCCTCCCTTGTATACGCCACTGATCACAGAAAAGATTTACAGATGGATCCTTGAGTCAAATTGGATTTACTTCCTCCTCCGACTTTTTATATTGAGACATAAATACAGTTACTTTTTCCATCCTGCCATTCATGCAGGTGGATAAATCATTTTAAAATTACTGAATTGAAACAGAAATTTTACTTAAATAGGTGCAAATTTGTAGAAAGTATTTTTGATGGGGTCCATAGTAGAATAAAAATAATATTTAATTTTAGATTTCTATTATAAAATTGTGTAAGTTAACACGAATGCAAATAGTTGATAAATGTAAGAAAGGAAGCGCTTCCTAGATGTGTGCACAGAGGGCTTTACTATAATGGTCTGCACTAATTCGCATTCCTCGTGCAATTTTTATGTTTCTCTAATGCGGGGTCGTCAAACTTTTTTGATCATCGCCCCCTATATAATTTTTCGAAATCTCCATAGACCCCCACAATTGTAATTTTCAGGTAATTAAAATAAAACTATATGTTAGTCTAAATATTTAATAAATCAGAAACAGTAAGTAAAGTAGCTACAGATTTTTTACTTCTTAATGAGATGAGTGTGCCTGGTGTTTCTTGGCAAGGTTCGCTATATTGGGTTCGAAATTAGTCAATTATAATCGTAAATCCCCTCGAAGCTCCACATTTAATTTATTTTTGTTTTTATTTAAAATTGAATTAACGTGACTGAAACCGGCTTCAACCATATACGAACTTGGAAACGCCAGCATAAATGGCTGAGCCATTTCGTAAAGTTTCACATATTTTTGCTTTATATTTATATTAGTCCAAAATTTATGTATTGTCAAATTTTTAATAAGCGTTTTTGCTTCAAGATCGGACAATAGTTCAAGCAAGCTCATCTTGTATGTTGATGTCGACGTTATCAATTTGCGCCGAAAAGGGCGCAATAATCCAATCAGGGATGTCGATGTTTTCCAAATCAACAAAGCGCAGTTTAAAATCGTCGCTTAATTTTTGAAGATGATTTGTATATATTTCCAAGTCTTCTTCTTTTATTTTTAATTGTTGCAGGTTTGAAAAATACTTATAATCCTTACGTAGCAATGAAGATCTAAATAAATTTAATTTTACTTGGAAGCCTAACAGTATTGTCCGTGCTTGGATAATTGTTACATCTTTTCCTTGCAGTTTTGTTTGAACGTCATCAAATTTTCCAAATAAGTCTGCTAAATAAAAAATATGGTTCTTATTGTTTTGGAGTTCATTGCTTAGAACAGGATTTATTTCGTTCAGAAATTCTGTCGTGAAGTCAAATAAATTGACGAGCCGTTGCAAGCATACACCTCTAGACAACCATCTAACCTCGGTGTGCAGAAGTAATTGGTTAAATAACTCATTGTTTTCCTCACAAAGTTTGGCAAATAATCTTGATTTAAGAGGTTGAGCTTTAATTTGATTAATAGATTTAATACAAAACTGTAAAGCTTCATGTAACTCTGAACTCAGATATTTTGCTACTAAGTTGTGTCTATGCAACACACAATGAATAGTACGAATACCTTGGCACTTTTTCTTTGAGGCATGTAGCAAAACCTCGGTAACGCTCTACCATAGAAGGTGCGCCATCTGTGGCTACTGCTATTATATTTTCAAGCGGAATGTCATATTTATTTAAATATTCTTGTAAACATCTAAAAATTGTCACTCCCTTCCCATCGGTTTCAAGATATTTAGCAAATAAAAATTCATCAATGACTTCTCCTTTAATTTTACTGAAATATCTAACATACGCCATAAGAATAGCAGAAACGCCAAAAACAGATTCATCAAGTTGTATAGAGAACTTGCAATTTTTTAGCTCCGAAACTACTGTATTTTCTATTTCTTTGGCCATTTCGTCAATACGCCGTTTTACAGAATTTGCACTTAATGGCAAAGACTTTAAAACATTAATAGAGTCTTTTTTCATCACATTCTCAATGACGTCTTTAATAGCAGGTACTACAATTTCTTCTGCGATTGTGTGGGGTTTTCCCCTCTTTGCTATATTAAGCGAAATCTTGTACGAAGCAATTAATCCTCCTTCATTTTCAATTTCAGTAGACTGTTTCATAAAACTTTTTAGAGTTGGTCGACATGTGAATTTTTCTTTGAATTTTTTGAAAAACTCTAATTCTTCATTTTTTTTTATCTGAGAGAAGCCTTTCAAGATGATCTTTCATTTTTGACGGTTTCATGTATTCATTTCCAAAAGTTTTTTCGCATATAAGACACATAGGAATAGTTTCATTTGTCGGTGAACAAATAAATCTAAATTTTAAGTAATCCAATGAATAATACCGACATTTCTTTTTAGATACTGAAGCTGTCATTTTTAAATTAGAGTTCTGTAAATAAGTTAAAATTAAGTTGGTATATTATACTAATCCACATTATTAAAGCTTACCTTTTCACAAGTAACAATAATTAAAATTGATATCAAAACTAAACGAATAGTTTTATAGAAACAATAACTAATTATCCAATGGTAGATATAATAGTAGTAATAATGACACGACAAGCATTTAATACTGTTCACAGTTCACAAAGATAGCTGAAAATGCATATGATATTTGCGTTTGTAGCATCCAGTGTAGAATTGGACAAGCGCACATATGCATCTGACTCATATGCAAGGCTCGTATGGTTTGCGATGGAGACAAAGGGCGAACCAACGACACGATGCGTAACTGCCGTATAAAAAAGAAAAAAACTAAAAGAACTAAAACCACACACATAAGAAGAAAGAAAACGGAGTACTGAAGATTCCCTTCACGCTTAAATGCATAGAAAGCCAACGGCAGTGTCGTCGCTCGCCAAGTCTGCGCCAAAGGCTCCTAATTGGTTGATGGGTTCGCCAGCAAGAGACACGGATAAGCCTCAATCGCTCTTCTGGCTACATACTATGAGTCGTGCAAATTACAAACTGGTCACAAGGTCAAGTTGTGACGCCACGGTATACATACGAAAACCCATAAGGAAAAAAGGTGTCAGATTGTTTTCTGATTTATTATTTTATTTTCAAAAAAGAATATAATTTTTTGTCAATTATAAAAATATTTTAAATTTTTACGTACGCAGTTAGATATGTGTGATTTGCGTATTAAGAACTGTTTTTCCTTCGAGTCCCAATAGACCCCCATTCGACCCCTTGGGTCAGATAGACCCCATACTGTTGGTAAATAGACCCCTAGGGGTCTATATAGACCACTTTGGCGACCCCTGCTCTAATGTAAATAGAAATATGTTCTCATTTTTATGAAAATATGTTATACTTTGTGATATACACAATGGTTTAAAAATGAGAAATAGTTAGAACCTTAAAGATGCGTGTACGATGCTATTTAAAAACTAGTCAACGTTTTTTGTCTCATCGAAAAAAATTCAAAACGTGTTTTTCTTCTTTTCATTTTCATAAATCTGGCAACGGCGAAAGAAGTTCCGCAAAATATTTCTGAACAAGTTTATTGTTGTACATTCCAATGTTTCTTATTAAATTTTACGTTTTACGGATACCATTGAGATTGTGTTCGCCAAAAAATAAATATTTTCGTGAAATGTGTTTTCTATAAATCTTTTCTTTTGGGTGATTTCGAACGCTGCTTTTGATTTTCAAAAAATTTCCAATTTCATTCTCGGAAATGGTTTTAAAAAAACTTTTTATTTTTTATTTTTCAGTGACATCTATCTTCAACAGTAAGTCTCAATTCTCTCAGTCAATATTTGAATTGTTATTATATTCCGTTGTTTAAAATGCATATATATAAAACTTTCGGTAAGTATGCGTTTCATCAACACATTACAAAAATGTTAAGATTAGAAAAGGACTCCTTAAATAGAATGTCCTTAAATCTTTTACAATGAATCAGTCTGTCTGAAAAAAGTATTTTTCCAATTTAATCCCTTTTTTATATCTGAATTCTAGGTTAAGTCTAGTGTCTGCAGGCAAAATACAGTAAACAAAATACTTAATGCTTTTTGATAACTATATTTGCTCAAAGTTCTATTTTTTAAGTGAACGTAATGTTGGAATTAACCCAATACAGTTCAATTACGTACTCATTACGTACATATTAGGTAAAAATTTTGATTAATATTTTTTTTTTAAAAATGTCGTTTGGCAAATTCTTTGCTTTTTCTTATTAAAAAAAAATTTGAAAATTATATTTGTTTGGACAAAATTGTGTGGCATTTTATAGCTGTTTCCGTAAAGAGCAATGAGTGTAAAATTCTAATTCGGGAGTTCAGACTGGTAATTTTCTTTTGTCCAATTCAACATCGTCTCGTTGCGCGTAATCATCAAAAAACTGAGTTAAATATACTAAAATGTCCTTTCTATTACGAATGTGGATTTTTTAAAAAAACAATTCGGCCAAACGACAAATGTTATGAGTTTTTGAAAAAGGTAAATCAACGTTTCGATTCTTTCTTCTTTGTTTTTCATACATACTTAGTTTCATGCCATAAGTTCTGATACAATTATTAAGGAGTTTTAATAGACGAATTCAAACTATATATAATTTAAAGCTACATCTTTTCGAAGTTTTGAGATATATTTAACGCTACCCACCTTTTATTCAAATTGATACCCTCCGGGCTTTTAGTCCCTTTCTGTAAAGGCACTATCCTTGGGAATGGTGCCCTCTGAAGTATGGTACGTTCTCTTTTCACCATCGCTGTATCGACTTTGTTCTTATGAACGCGAGCAGTGTCCTGTTGAAAAGCTCAATCGAATAGGTCTACGTTCAAGGGCTTCACTATTGTTTCTAAAATGGTGTCTTGCTAACATGTACTTTAGTTTTCATTAATTTCTCTCAGAAATGTTACCTTCATACCTGACACCCCACCAAATCGTTACGGAAACTAGACGATGAGCATTTTTTTCTTCTTTAGTTTCTTGGGCATTACTTGAGTTTAAACAGGCATTCTGGTGTTTGAAAGGCTCTTCAACGTCTAAAAGTTTCTCATCAAAAAGAATTTGCTTGTGTGGCTGTTATTATCGTATCTCCATAACTGGAATTTGGCCTTAACCCCTTAAGTGGTCAATTTTCTTGGCCAAAATGTTCCAAGAAAGGGCACATTTTTTACTGCATATAACTAAGCATAATGTTTCATAAAAAGGGAAAAAGAAAAAATTTTATTTTAATTTTCAATTTTAAAGCTTTAACACTATTTTTTATTTTATAATTGAAGGAACATAAAATACCCTAAATGTTTGCTTTTTATAAGTACACTCTGCTTGCTATGAAAAATCTTTCATATATCTTAAATGAATTTCTCTTTTTTTTTTCGAAAATGATTTCAAGTTCATACCTCATTTTGAAACGGTTGAGGATTTTGTTTGTGTATGAGTATATAGTATACGCACACACAATTTGAAGCATGGTATAATACTAAGTCTTACATTTCAATGCGGACAGATATCAGCTTTTTTTTATTATCTTTCCTGTTTCATTTCTTCTCAAGCAACAAATTACATATTACCTTGACAATCCTTGTTCACCATCGAATATTTCCAAGAATCTAAATTCCTGCCTTCAATGAAAAGCTCCCGCCTTCACCACAAAGAAAATCCCGGATGAAAAGTATATATATATATATATATATATATATATTTCAATTCCAGGGACAAACAGCATCTCTTAAAAACATTAGCACTATTAGTCTCACAATAAAAATTAAAATTATGTGCAAATCAAATATAGAAAGAAGAAAATATCAGTGCCCATACAGCGTATTTGTGAGAAAATAGCCAGTTATGCTACAATAACCTCTACTATACGGCACACAGAGACGTCATAAGCCACGGGCTAACTGGGCCCGAGCCCAAGGCCTTGGTCATAATGGGACTTCTTCGCGTCCAGATTTAATAAGATAATAATTTGAATAATTTCAACGGTCAAAATTTTTTTTCCGGTTGTATTCTCCGAAAAACTGGGAGTTTCGGATGGTATGTTAACTTATCACATGTGAGGATCGTTGTCGATATTTTGGCGTAAGCCTAACACCATCATTACTCCTTCAGTCAAAAGGAAGTGGTTTGTGCGATTAAATGTGATTAATGTGCGATTAAATGTGCATAACGTATGTTATACACATTTAATTGTTTCGGGTTATTGTTTGTTCAAGTATATGGACAACGTATGCTATATACTGTCTTCTTTTAAGGATCATATGCGGAACTGCATTTGGCCTAGGATCTACTTTTGCGAAGGGACCTCAAGAAGTTCTAAGACGTACCTAACGGCACATTGTTCTTTTTGCAAATTCGTCTGCTTATCAACAAAAATCTTCTTTCGACAAGGATTTTGACGACTTCCTCCGCTTTGACAAGAGGTATTGTTTCAATCAAACAACGGAACTGTTTCTACTACGGTCTGGAAAGCTGTTGGTCACAGAAAATCTCTTAATTGTTCAATAAATAAATGATGCATTTAAATGTCTTTTTGATGTCTGCATGTTTAACACCCTGAAGGGTTATTTTTTAATGCAGAGAGATAACTGCTGTTCGCTTCGATTCAAAGTGTTGAAGCTCTGATTTATTAAGTCGTACGAAATACTATATTTTTTAGAAAAATATCGCAGATGATCTCCAACGATGAAATTTATACTGTCTGCTGCATTTGAGTCACAACAGACCCTCTCCAACTTTTGTTTTAGAATTTATGGCATAACATTTGTGGTAATAGACTGCGAGGTATTGCATTCTTAACACGAATTAAAAGAGGTTTATGCTTAAAATAAAAGCTGAAAGACCCGTTGTCTTTTTAAATTCTGAAATTGGAAATTAAAGAATTAATTGATGTTAATCTACGAAGTCTCTTGAGAGTAAGTCAAATGATGCGATACTCAAATACAATTGGAATGTATTTCGTAGCTTCTCCCTCTGTTTTTGTATTTTATTGGTAATAAGTTTAAAAATTTGAATTTAATTCACAAAATGCCCTTATTAGGTAGGTCTTTCAACTAACCCTAAACTAAAATATCAAATTGGTTATTTTTCCTCTTGTAACCAAATTACTTTTTAAAAAGATTTTGTGTTTTATTTACAATTTTTTTTAACATAGGTGGAGATTTTGGTACTTTTCGGTTGTAGGGACCAAAAGTTGTAATTGACTTCCCGAGTTGTTGCTAAAACCAATATTGGAGGTAATATCCGTTACGATAAACTCATTCAGGAAACAGTAACAAAAAAATTAAATCAAAAGTGGGTTTCATCAACTTTACCAACTAATAATATTAGCATATAAGCACTATTTGGTGTATTTTTGCGGCGTGTTGTCGTGTGTTTGACTTCATTACTCCTTTATATATAAACGATAACTTAACATTAAAAGACAGAAAGAAAATGATACTAAACTCAAACTGCTATTAATAGGTTGACGATATTTAAAAACAGAGCTATTTATTTATAATATTAGCAATCAGAGGGTTTGAAGGTGGCGTTTTTTGTACATGCTTGGAATTATGGACCACAAAACCAATAAGTGCCTGAAATTTTTGTCAAAAGTTAGATGGGGAAGAGTTGGGGAAACTCGAGAATGTTCTTGTATTTTGCAATTATTTTTCCTTTTAAATGAGTAATAGGAAATGAATAGTTTTCATCTTGTATTTTGTTAAACACTAATCTCTTGAGTTATTCTAAAATTATGAATAAAAAACCGGATCTTTTATTTCAGAGTTAATCAAACAAGGTAAGTTTGTTTTGTCATTTATTACGAAGGGATCTTTTATTTATGGATCATTTGTCCGATTTCAAAATTCAAGTCAAGTTTTTGACTTGTGGTTCCTCGTTTTATTTCTGTTAAAAACTAGTTTTCATTTAACATTTGTAAAAAGTGGGATGGATCGAACAGAACTCGGGCAAAAAGAAACCGGAAACTATTGTACTACAAACAATAACATTTCGAATATCGTATGGGTAACCTCGAAGCTTGAGATGCTTATTTCTTTCTTATCAAGTTTTAAACTCGACATGGTTTAGCTTAAACAAACCATAAACATAAAAAAAAAATCCTCTCATAAAAGAATGAACTAACTTACTTTATGACTGGGAAACTTTCTCACACGATGAAAGTATAAGCATTGCCGATCTCTCCGAAACAAACGATGCGAATGAACTGGGTCTTCGATGAGGCTTCAATAGAGACACCAGTGACGTAAAATACACCCCTGCATTGGGGGAGGAGGGTAGGACTCTAGGGGGTCCAAAGTTTGACTGACGCCAAGTACGTACCTTTTGTAAGATCCGGGTTGGGCACAAAACCTGACTTTGCGCAGGGAGGCCCTAATATTCTCCGTTACGCCACTGGAAGATACTCTTGTTCCTCAGTGCAGAATCCTTTTTATTACAGAATTCTGGATATTGTCTCGATTATAATCAGCTCGCAGCTTTTCCATCGTCAACAATTACCCTCTGACTTTTCCTTAAAAAGGTGGCCGTGAAATTTATTTATAACGTCGAAGAAAACCTCATTTCCAAGAGATAAAACACTGGAGAGATAGTGCCAAACAGCAATCTGTAGCGCAAATTGATCTTCGATGAGAAGAGAAACAAGAAGGAAGTAAGCTTCGAAGTAGTGCCTTTACTTGAATGATCCTCGAATTATCTTATATGTCCAGTTTAGTTGTGTGAAACTTGATGTACTGCAATAGGATATGCATAACGGGATCAACAACATCCAATGAGACGAGGTGCATCATGGCAGTCAGCATTTTCAGTAGTAGAGAAGAAATTTTCTTGGATATTATCAACAAACAGTTCACAAGTTTTCTTTACTTGTTAAGGTGCCTTAGGCGATCATTATATATATATATATAAGGTGTCCCATAAACTGTGCACAACTAGATTCCTCGTCGGGAGTGCGTATAAAATGCCTGAAGAACTGTATCTATACGATCCTTAGTTATCCTGTAACTATCCTCCAAGGAGTTTATTTAGGGCCATCTGTGTGTGTGTGTGAGGGATTACTCACTACACAAATCCGCCGCTTCGTAGTAGGTTCAGGACCACGGCATTAGATGACGAGATTCATTATTATAAATGTAAATTATCTTCTCATGGATAAAAGATGATAAAATGACAATTTTATAATTCTATAAAATTAATGCGAAAACAAAATTAAAATAATTTGAGCGATACCGACGGTGTCGAGGAGGTTAGGTTCTCCAAGGCGCAGAGGGCGGATATTAAGAGAACTACTTTCAAGGGTCAGAAAACTTCTCCAACCGAGATGCTTTGAGAGAGGTTTAATTAATAAATTTGATTTCTGTTAGATGCTGTGTACACGTAGCTAAATGAAAACCAAATAACTACACCAGGGGTCGGCAACCAATGGCACGCGGTACAATTTTTAGTGGCATTCTGCACTACTGTATAAATTTGTCAATTTTTGAATGGATGGAAGCTGATAAATTTGTAATGGACACTATGTGACAAACATCTTCAGAATTATGGGCATTTACGGAATTACGAAGAAATCTGTGAAATAGCTCTAAAGATAAATTTATAGCTATTTTGTGAATTATTGAATGTCTTAGTTGGAGAGATTTAATTGTTTGAAGAGAGAAAATTGTATGTGCTCTGCTTTCCGCTTTTGATTCTACATATATAAATAAAAAAAACAATCTTTCCTTATGAAAAATAATTCGAGTCCACAAAAAAACAGCTGAATTCTCAGAATCGTGTCAAATTCAAAGTCACACCTTATACCCCGGATTTTGTGATATGAAATTAGAGCGTTGCAAGCACAGGTTCACATTAAAATTTGTATTTAACCATAATGAAGGGAAGTACTAATATTTTATGTTATCTCTTATTTAAACAAATATGCTTATATATAATATCGCATAATATATGGATACATATATGGATTTTTTTTGTTGAGAAATAGTTATATTTTATGTTGTTTATTTTTATGTTGAGAGATTTTTAAATAATGCAAAATTATATATAATAGATAATAAAACTATAAACGTATATTATTGACCTCTATTCTCTAATTCTGCATGCAGTATCGCGGAAAACGAATTTTTTCAAAAATGCCCTATTGTGTGGCACGCTGGATCATATTGGTAGATTGGTTTGGAACGCCACATCTAAAAGGTGTTATTCCCATGTTATTCCGAAAAAGATAACAAGAATTTTGCGAGACCATTTAAATCGCGGCTCCATCTATAGGAAAGAGTATGAGACAAAAGTTCATAAACTGGTAAATTTTGATAAAAATAAAGACAGATTAAATTAAAAATTGAAATAAAAGGAGGAAAAAGCAGATTTTAATTTTCAAAAAGTTACCACGCTAAACTCAAATTTTGAACAAGTAAATTTAAAGGATAGGAAATTAATGGAACGGAAAACTCATACATTCCCAAAGTTAGCATCAAAATGAAACATTTTGTTACAGAATTCTCTTATAAAAATTCTCCCTTCAGATCCCCATAAACAGTAATAGTACTTTGCGTATATAACGGTTCATTCCCAAGAGAGGGTCCTCCAATTTCACAGTGCCAGGAAGAAATCTCAGGAGTAAGTTCCAATCAAGTGAAAACACACGTGCCTGCGAATCGATGAATACGTGACTGATCGATTATATGAATTGATGACTGATTCTCTGCTTGTTTCTTGTACCCGTGTTAACCTCACATGTATTAGAGATGCAAGTGACATTTTTCTATCCCTACTTACAGATGTGACTTGCATCTTATCTGTTACTGAATATCGCACAACCATCCAAGCGTAAATTCGAATGCCCGTATAGTCAGAGGGAAAAACTGCAACCAATTCTATGAAAAATCATACTATATAAGCTTAAAAGCGAACAGCTGCACGAAATATCAATTAAATTTTCGATAATGTAGTGTCAGGGTTTTAAATACTTTACTTACAACTAAAATTGATTTCATCTTAACCATTCATGGAAATCACATTGTTTTTTCAATGTTAAAAAAATAGATCATTAAGTTGTATTTTTTGTATTTCTGAAATAATTTTTTTCATCGTTTTTACAGTTGATAATGACGCATCCTGTAAGTTAAACTTTTTAAAAAAAATCATTCTAAACAACTTTTTATTTCGTTTTATTACATTTTCCTTTGATTGTTCATTTTTAGGTTTTAATTTGTTAATGATTTACTCGTTTATCTATGTTAATGATTATTTATTTTATTACTTGTTTATATATTTTCCCAGGTTAAAGAGCTAAACTACTTATCAAAAAATATCTACATAAACCAATTGACTCGGTCCTTCTCTTAAGTGCAAACTAATATGTCAGTTTTTAAAAGTAATTTTTTTATTACAGGAGCGTATTGACTAGCAAATTGTAGTATTTTAGAAAAAGTACTGTGAAAGATATTGAAAAAATATATATATTGAAAACTAGTGAACATTCCCATAGTATTTGATCACCAAATTTCCACATTTTGTTATTTCAAAATTACAGTCGACGCTTTCGTACCTCACCATCGGAATAGATTTGTGTGAGTTTTATGATAGCAAAAATTACTTTTCTTCGAAAGAAAGAAAGAAATGTATCCTTAAATAAAATTCGAAAATACAACAAGAATCATTACCATTTGTTACAGGTATTAAACTTTTTATTGAAAGCCTTATTTTTTTAAAGGAAAAACTCCTGTTTCGTGTAATGTATAACATATCTTTTTTTCTTTTTTCAGTGAACCCAAATAATCCTAAAAGTAAGAAAAATTTTTATTCTTTTTTTTATAAACTCACATTTTGAGACAAAGCTTTGCACGCGTGTGTAGTGTATTAAATACATAATGCTATAATTGTTTCTTTTTCTTTCAGTTAAAGAAGCCATAAGCTGTAAGTATTGAACCTAATTCCCCATTTCTCTTTCACGCGATCATCTTTAAAGCTTGCCGACTGTATAGGCATTTGGTAAAGCAAAATAAATTATTAAATAAAATAAATTACGAGTTAAATTATTTATTTTAAATTAAATTCATACCATCAATGCATTTGATGTAGCATTATCTAGGAATTACAGTCGAGCCCCGATTTACCGATCCCCTATTGAACGAATTTTTCTTTTCCACAATTAAAATGAAGGCAAAAAGTTCTATTTAACAAATAATATAATCCCCGATTTTGAGAATTAAATCAACAGCCTTTTTTATTAGTTGGGATTAGAAAAGACTGGATTTCTTTTCAAATGAATAGAAGCAGACTCTTCTTGTGAGCAATAAACTTGGACTGGAAAGAGTGCAGCCTATTATTAGAATTTACGTGTGACGATGAAGCTTGGTATAACCTATCGCGTGAGTTCTGAATGAAGCAGGAAAGTCCTTTTTGAAACTCTTATCAAAACTCTTACGTTTTCTAATACCTTACATTGTTTTAAAACTGTAAAAACATACCCAGAACGTAAGAGACACAGTTGTTTTTTTTCTCTGCATATAATCGAAAAAGAACTTTTTCGAGTCAGGAATCAAAAGATTAGCAAATATCTATTATTCAGTATTTTGAAATTTCCAACTAACTGGGGCATAATAATTCGCTAATAGCATAGTTGAGTTGCTGAATAAAAAGTATGTAATGTTTAACTGTGGATATATTGTTTGTGTAGTTGCTTATTATTGAAGTTCCAAAAGGTAAAGGCAGAAAATTGTATTTTTTGCAACCCGAATCAACGAACATAATGTTTGGGCCCAATGGATTTGTAAAACTAAGGTCCGACTATATTTTAGATGCGTCCAGCTTTCAAAACTGAACGTAAAATCTAGTTAATAAACATCATAAATTAACTAGAAATTCTGTGAAATAGCTGATTTCTTAACTTTACTCATAACATATACATGGATCTTGTAACATCTCATCCTAGTCCGTGTAACTATTGAATTCATTATTGTTTCGGACTATAATAATTATTTTTATAACTCAGGATTTTTTTAAAGTTATTTAGAAAAAACGTACCAGCATAAATTGAATATTTCTTTTTATTTTAGATTTTATTAACGGAAGTAAGTAATTTTTTTTTTCTTTTATGAAAACATTTTCTCCAATTTTAGTGAGTTGTAAAAAGTAAGAAAAGCTATACTTTCTAATTCGTTATAGTAACGATGTGCATATAACCGTTACAACAATATATACTTATAACCGATAGGAATATTTGATATATAAATCTCTCTCTGTGTGTAATATTTCTAGGCAAATATATCTATTGTTAATATGTGCATAGATGTGACCGATGTTAAAAGAAACCCAGTAAAAATACAGATGAATCACCAAATGAAAGCGCTTATTTAAGAAAAGTATCAGTAATACTTATACAGAAAGCTGTGCTATCTCAAGATTAATTTGAGTAAAAGCAGCTAAAAGCATTTATACGTCAGTGCGTATTACTCTCGAATAGGGTTCTAAATTGCCATCTGTCTGTCACGTTAATATTTCGAAATAAAATCGTAGTCTAGTCGTACTTTACATACTTATGTTTTTTACCGTCATTTTTATTTAATTACTTGAAAGTAATTGAAAATATTTGTCGGAGTAAGCAAATCCTTATATAAAATGAGAAAATACAATATATATATATACAATAATTATACAAGGTGATTATAATTAAAGTTAAAGTTTCAAAACGCTATAAAAAAACCAGTGATCAGAATGACGTTAAACTGGAACGGAATATTACTGATGAAGGGGGAAAGCACATGACACAAGAAAAAAAATATTTCCACATTTTATCAACAGATGGAGTTGTAAATGTCAGAATATGCAAATGAAAAATACCTGCCATGCACACGATTTTTCCTCATTTCATGTCTGAGAATTTCACGATGACTGTCTCATTGAAGGACCTCGTTTTGCTTGTAAAGCTTTTTTACAAGACTAAGGACCAATAGCTCTGCAGGAGTTCCGGACACTCAAGGGTATGGAAAAAAGGCGTTAGTCCGATGACTGCCAGGAGAAAATGGTTTAAAAACTCGAAGAGACAGGCTCTTTTCATGTGCAATCTGATAGATGGAGGGAAAAAGTTAATTCGACGTTAGTTGAAGAAGTGGCTACAGCAGTATAGGAGGAGTCGAGCGGTGGTTTGTAACCGAGCGGCGCTCCGGGAATTGTTTGAACACTGGACAGGCCTTTGAGCACGGAGCATAAAATTCTACGAAATATCCTTCATTCAGTGGCGGATTAAGCGGGTGTCGGACCTGGAGGCCGCCAGGGGCCCCCAGCGTTGGTAGGAGCCCCAAGCTTGATGAGTGCAAAGGCCAACGACAAACCAACCACGCCACCTTGGAACAAAAAATGAAAAGAAAACAAAGTTACAATGAAACCTCCGCTAGAAATTTATCGACATGAAAGAGAAAAAGTAATATTAGTTTTAAAACGCGTTCAAAATAAAATTTAAGAAGTACTATGGGAGAAAAGACAAATTGAACAACATGGCCATATTATATACAGAATAAAATGTTTTGGACAAAATAGATATGGTAAAAATAATTGATGAATTTGCCAAAGAGAAATCAAACTGTATAACAAAACTGTAAGCTCTAAGTAAGGTTTTTAATATTTTTTTTATATATACAATTAAGATTTTTCTTTAGCCGATGAGTTTTATTATATCACTACATTTTATTTTGAAAATTTAAAGTAAATGACTCTTTTCATTATTTTAGTTTTTCGACTCTTAAGCCCATGGGCCCAAAACCTTTTACCACCAGGGGCCTCCAAACTACCTTAATCCGCCTCTGCCTCATTGCTATCCATATAAAATTAGCCATGTGCAGGAGTTGTCTCCTTCTGACCTACCAGCAGGAGAGACTTTTGATTTAGAATTTCTTGCTCCCATGGAAGAGGACAATGAATGGGCGTGGAAAATTTTGTAGTCAGAAGAAGCCCATTTCCATCTGACAGGATATGTCAATACCCAGAATTGCCGAATAGGGGCAATAAGGAATCCACTCGCAACTCAACCAATACCACTTTATCCTACTAAGGTCAATGTGGTGCGGGTTTACGGCATCATTTATCATAGGGCCATACTTTTCCAAGGTGCTTTGAAAATTTACTTCTTACAAATTTATTTTGACTTCAACATTTAAGGCTTGGAAAAAGTTTACTTCTGTTTTAGAAGTAACGTTCATTCATTTACTGTAACTATATCCAGTGTCTGATAATATAACTTATTAGCACTAATTTATTTATTATTTAGGTACGCAATTGCTATTTGACGTGGTTTGGGAATAGCACGAAATAAATCTTGGGTGGCTATCTATAATGTTATCGTATTATAATATATCTTCCCAACTCGGCGAAATTTTACAACTATTTGGAGGAAAAAACCGTAGTGCACGATATCAAATTAGCTCCTTATCATTTTAGATTTAAAATAAAAAAAATTAAACACACTATCTATACAAAAGTACTAATTAAAATGTTTTAAGCTTCGGATGCGATGGTATTTTAGTTATGAAGCATTTCTAAAAATTATTTCGTTTTTCCTTTCAGCAAAAAATACTCTCGATGGTAAGTAATCGACTTTGGTGTCATTTCGCATGAAAACAATTTAGAATTTAAATTTTTTCCCCTTCATTCGATCGCAGATCAGGTGATACAAGATCATCCATGAATGTTAGCATTTTACATTTAATTCATTACAGTTCGGTAAATCTTACCGACGAATACTTTGAGTGACCACATATTTGTCGTATTAGGGTTTTCTACCTTTTATTTCATCGCGTAAAAGTTGTGGTTTTGATTTAGGGATGCCAGAGAATTTTGGGGTATTCTCTAGTAATATTGAAATATCAGCAATATTCTTACTCTAGCTCAGATAACCAGCTCCTGGGTAGTTTCAAGGTTTCGAAAATACTTAAATTCTCCGGCTTCAGCCATTTTTCAAATCATTATCGAATCTGAGTCATCAATATCTTTTATTCGGTGAATTGAATGACTCAGCTTCAGTCTCCGTCAAGAAAAATGAATAGAAAAAGTTGGTTAACATCGAAATACAACCGAAAGTGAAAGCAAAACTCCTGTTTCTGAGAAATCAATAATCTCACTAAGTGTAATATTGTTATGCAAATCAGGGTTCGAAGATTTTATGCTATCAGCTCAAAGAGCAGGACAGTTCTTCTGAAGCTATTTATTGTGGAAAAACAATCCTTGAAATGCAGGATACAGCACTAGAATTAGCTTAATAACTCCTAGAAGGTCTTAACACCTTCTACAGCCCTCAGACACAACTATCAATGTCTATAAATACATATACGTAATGTTTAAGATTATTCACAAGCACTAGTTCTTTCTATTCAACAGGTAACGAATCGCTAGTCGACTCTTCACTGGTTAAAACAATACTGATCCAACTTTAGAGAGCGGCTCCTATTCATCGACTGCACGAATTTTTCTGGAAAAATCCACTAAGGTCGTGGTATTAGACCATGCTATTAGTAGATTTCTCCAGTTATTTTCAGAAGCATCCATGTGGTCGCAACTCGCCAGAAATTATGCCAACTTGAATCCATCGTCAACATTTCGTTTCCATTGAATCGCCATTATAATGTAAGGAACGGCGTTGCTTCCAAATAATACAATTTTAGCATAAAATAAATACAACATAAAGTAATATTAAGGTATTACACACATCCATATATAAATTTACACTATATTAAGCATTCATTATATAAAATTTGTAACAATATCAAATTATATCCCAAATCTAATTTTTCTCCAAGGTAAGTGACTTATTTCCCTCAAACTGTTTAACTTTTTCCCTAAAAATTCCATCGTCGTTTATCTACATTCTGAAAAATATGCTTAACATTTTACGTCGCTTCAGTAGAGATCTCCACCTCGTAAATATCTCCTAAAGATTGATATTTATTCTGCTTATTCCAAATGATTCGTGAAAAATTGCCAAAATAGTTTACTTCTACCAAATGCAAAAGTTCGAGAAACATTTTTAAAAAATTGAAATTGGTAGCAATGTCATAAATTTATTGTAATTAATCGACAAACGATATAAAGAATTTTTTGTTGTTGAGAATTTAAAAATTTGCTTGAATTTCAAAGTTGTGACGATATATTGGCAAAAAATAATAATAATAGAAGCTGTAAACTACATAAAACACAAATAATGCTTCACATTAATATTTTCACTTAAGCAGCAAAGCAAACTGCTTTGTCGATTTTATTTTGGTTAATAATAGTTTTTAAGCTAATATCAGAAAAATTTAACCTTTTCAAAGGCATACTCAGTCCAAAAACTCAATTCCTAACTACTTAAAGTTAGATCCAACTGTAATGGTGATAATTGCATGTGTTTTCTTTATTTCATTTCAGAAGCAACTTCCGCAAGTAAGTGCAAAATTCATGGTTGGAACATTTTTTGCAAAATCTCTCATTTTCAAATCTTAATTAAGGAACCCAGATAACTAATTTTTGTCTAATTTTAATTAGCTTTCGTTTGAGTTGAATCAGAATAAATTTCAATCTAATTGCAAATTCCTAACTTTGCTAAATTTTATAATCATTTCGTTTTTAAATTATGTAAAATAATAGACTGATAAAAGATTTAAATTTGAACTCAAGATTTTTGGAATTAAGATAGTTGATATAAATATTAAATGTAATTTTGAAACAAAAATTAAGAAGTCATCAGAATAAAACCCAAAATAGCTTTGAGCATCTTTATTTTATAATTAATCGGCCATTCTATGGGTTGTGTGAAAGAGAGGCTTTTTGAATAAATTTAAAATAAAAACAATCGGACTCAAAGTTTACAATTTCTAAATTAATATTAAAAATTTTAAACTTATTTCGCTTATAATAGAATAAATCGTAAAATTATAATTAAAAAACTTATATCACACACTCCGACAATTTTATTATTTTTCAAAATTTTAATAAAGTTATTATAAATTAAGTAGAATTTTCAAGCAACAAAGAAGAGAAAGAAAGAAAGGAAAAGGATAAAAAGATTTGTTTTTAGCCGAAAATACTTTTCAATGAAATTCATTAAAATCTTTTCGCATAAGTTTGGCTTTAGTTTTTTTCGTGAGTTCCATTCACATTATATTTAGAGAGAATGGATTGCTATTTGCACAAATTTGAAAACCAAATCTTTTACAGTGGAATTATTTTCGTGGTGGGATGTGTTAAGATTTTTTAAAACTGTAAATATATTTTCTTTTCGTTCATTTCAGTCAACGGCCTTTTCAATGGTAAGTATTCATATTCCGAATAGTACAAATATTTTAAGATCTCTACTGATCGGCTAATAGGGACCATCAAGGCGAACATGTAGAAAACAAGCCAAAAATTGTGGTTTATACTGGTTGCTAATGTAATAAATAAGTAAAAATACCACGTGAGTACATCAAAGAAAAGGAACGAGTCTTACAGTAGTCGCATATGATGTATAACATCTGACATGTTATCGTGGTAAATACTCAATAGTAACTTAAATCCTGAAAAAAATGAATCAGGTATGATTGGAAATAATTTTTTATTGAATAATTATATCTTTATTAAAATTTTATTTAATTAACCCAAGGAGCAATGCAAAATTTTTTATCAAAAATAATTATTCTTGTTCAATTTGGGGAAAAGCGGAAACACACGCACACGATAGAATTATAACTAAAATATGACACAAACACTTGTGATTTCAAAGTATTAAAAAACTATTGAAAAACAGCTTCAATAACAGTATCACTGTTAGTTGTCGAAACATTTCGATTTATGTTCATTTCGAGCTTGAATTCATCATTCAAAAAAACATTGAGCGGACAATTGTAAAGTTGCCTGACTGACAAATAGATTTGGTAAAGCAGTAGTTGTGTAGGCCGTTGGTGTTTGTGAGAGAATTGTGTTCGTTGCACGTGCCCGAAAATCCCTGCTGGGTTGAGTTGAATTATGTGCAATTCTTTTCGGCTGTACTCTTCCAGTTTTTAATTTTTTCTTCACTTTTCTTTTGCCGAAAATCTCGCATATATTCTGCTCTGGATTTACCCGTCTCTGCAAACCACAAAATCATGAAAATGTAATTATCTTGGTAAATGCTTAAATATTAGAAATATTAGAGAAAATCAAAATTACCTGTGTAATTAATGAGTTAATTTTTTAATCACAATTAAAAATATCATATTGATAGGGACAGGAATTAACCTCAAAGTATGAAAAAGATATACATTAAAATATTTATTCGAATAATTCCATATTACTTATTCATACTTTTTTAAGAACAATGAACTTTGTCAGACACTTAACAGTTTATTTAATTATTAATGTAGTCTACACATATTAATATAACCTCAGATTTCATACACAACGAGCCCTGAGACTTTAACAATTGAGCGTAAGAATCGCAAGTTTATCCTGTATGAAGTCTAATAATACTTGCTGGTATGTGCGAAGGGAGATTTAGAGTCAAGAAAACGAAACCGAGTTTTTGAATTCGAATATTTTGAAATGCTAAATTTAACAACATAAAAAAGACTGACCACTACATGACTACTAGAGTTAGACCCCACGTGGTTATATCTTTACAAGTTCTAGCTAAAGGACTTAGCTTCTTCTCTGACCCTAAAGTGAGGAAACAAAACAAAAACAAAGATCCCACGGCTTAGACCGCTCGGGTGCGGGGGACCCCTCTTGAATGAAGGAGAAAAAACGGAACTTCACTGGGAAAAGACGCCGCCAAGCGCGCTGATTGGTCAAATCAAACAGCGTTCGCCTCCCCGACTTCCTGTTACGCATTTCCGTCCCTTTTCACGAAATCACTGCAACAAATATCCAGCAACCGAGAGTAAAGATGTTACACATAAAAAAATTGCTGAAACCCCATTGTAATCGATCATTTCGTCTTTGTGTTCTGTCACGAATTATGGTCGTGGTAGTCTAATGATTGTGGTCACAGACTTGAGTTTGAGCCTAGTGGCGCGAAACACCCGTCGTGTAGAGGAGCTGATACTCATAAAATCTGTTGAGACTCAATGTCTTTCCGTTGGTGTGGTGTGGAAGCTCGGAGAGGCGTAGCCAGCTCAGATGTCATCCTCGACCATAGTTCCAAAAAAACGAGTTCTGTCTTTTTTCCCTTTTGAGATGTTAAATTTTTATCTTTTAAATGCTCCTTTATTAAGCACTTTATTTATTCAGCGTTCGTTAACCTGAATTTTTAAATTTGTAAATTTGGGATAAAGTACAAATCTGGGAGGATAATTGACCCTAAAAGGATTATGTAATGCTTAAAAAAATGTGAAAAATGTGTTAAAAACATCTAGACGTAGATCTTGTATTATACACGTCAGATGAAAGGGAACGAGATCTAAAAATATTTATAAAAATACCTTTTTTCATATAAGGGACGTCAAATTTACAAATCAAGCTTTGAAGGGTACTTCGAAAAGTGTTTTGCTTCCTCCCTTTTTAAATATGGGTTGTAGTTTTTCCTTTTAACATGTAAAAGGATAGCTCATTTAGCATCAATATATAGGAGAAAAAAAGGCGAAACACATTTTATAAAGGAAAAAATGTTTCAACTTCGATAAAAATGAATAGAATCTACAGGATAGTGAAGCCAGAGTATAAAATTAATGCTTGAGTACTTTTACATCTGAAAAAATATTCCGAATTTGGGTCCTATTTTTTAACATTAGCGAAAAACTGCCTGAATGAAATCCGATTGCAATCTATTCAGAAAGTTAAGAAACGTTCAACAAACCTATTTCTGGAAAAAAAAGAAATATTTTGTCTAATCATTACAACTGCACTGATCATAAATCATGCTTTCAATTTTTATAAAGCAGCTCTCATACTCGACTCCTCTTAAAAACAATTTTGATTAGTTCAAACAATTTAAAAACAATTTTTTCCCTTCTTTTTTAGGAGCGGGTGATCAAAGTAAGTTATTTCAACATTTCTAAAAGATGTTTCAACTTTCAGGATCAAAATATATCTTATATATGAAGGATTTTAAATCATTAGGAACGAAAATATAAATACAATAAATGTGGTTACACCCTCTCCAATAGATGGCAATACAAGCCAACATATGTACGCCGTCTCCGAGCAAGCGGGTTTTATTTCTTGTAAGGTTATAAATAGAGGGAGAAGCGAGTCAGGGACGAAAGAGTGTGGTTGGTGTAGCCCAGTGATTCCCAAAGTGGTCCCCAGGGGTCCATGAGTTGTAAATGGGGTCTACAATTGTGATTCTCATCAAGCCAGATTGTGACTTTAATTTTAAAGGAAAATTTAATCAAATGAAAACCAGATTTTACATTTAACAGATTTATTTACTAAATTTAATAAGGTTAATTTGCAGTTATAAGGTGATAGCATAAATTTTACTGAAGCAAGGACCATCATTTTAGAGTTTCTTGACAGAATTAAGCTAAAAGGAGTATAATATTGGACGTCGCGAATTTTCCCAGTTTCTAAATTAGCCACCGATAATCTGCCAGGAAAATAATCGCATTTTAACCTACGTTCAACATTTAAATTCCCTTTATTCAGATTTTGAAACTAGGTTTGAGAATGATTTGACTATATATATATGGTAATTACCTCAAAAGGCAATAAATTCATATAGCCACACTGGGAAAAAAATGTCACATTACAAGAGGAGCTGATTGGAATAGGCAGTAATGGAGATATTAAAGTTTAGAAACAGATGCCAGCAATTTGGGCTTTAAAAAGTTATACCTGTTATTTATCTCGAATTATGGAATATTAGGAGAAATTTTTTAATTGTGTGCTTTTCCTAGTGGGAAGTAGTTTCAGTAACAGTTGTCGACTGGACACACAACTAAACAAGGAAATTTAGGGTTAAACCCGATAAAATTGATAACCAATGTAGAAAATTTGCTATTGAAGCACCAGATTCATCCCTGACAAAAAACATTGTTTATCAGTTACTTTATGAATCATTTAAATTTAATTAAATTAACATGTGTTTAAGTTTTAAACTCTATACTTCACTACATCTATAAATTTAAATATTTTAAAATAATTAGCTCTATACCAGGTGTCATAAACACATTCAAGTTGATACATTTGCAAAAATTCAGTATTACATAAGCAGGGGCCTACCCCAAACCGAAAAACATGAAAAGGGGTCTATGAGACAAAAAAGTTTGGAAACTTCTGGTGTAGCCGATGACAGTTGGTGAACACACTAATAGCTCCGGGTGTGGTCTTTACATAATGTTAGTTAAATAATCCCTAAAATGTATTATGTAGTAATCTGCTGTATTTGTGTTCTGTTGTATTTTGTAATCTACTGTACTGTATTTGTACTACTGTTATATTTTAAATGTCTTTGAAAGTAATTAAAATAAATTTGTATAAATCAGATTTTTTTCAGTTTAATTAATAACCATGGGCACCATAACCCTCCCCAGACACCATTAAAAAATCATTTGTAAAATAATATACACACCTACATGTATACTCCTTCTCTCTCTTTTTTTGTTTCACATTTATAAATGCGTGTTATAGGAAGAAAAGAGCGAACATATTAATTTTAACCAACAAATAATTCTTTTTGTGAAATTGCTTGGTTTGTGGTTTAATTTTTCAAATTCTTTTTAAAGAAACCAATTGAAATGATAATTTCACTGTGCTTCTGAGCCACATGGCGGCTCTTGAACCAATATCATGTACATTTCGGAGAAACATATATATGTTACCGGAAAAGTATGAAATCCGGCATTCTATAGAATGCCTAGTCATTCTATACAATGCCTAAATCTAGCCGGCAATGTATGAAATGATTCCTATTTCACACATTGCCTAGGCATTCTATAGAATGCCTAATGAGAAACAGGCAAAGTATGAAATATATCTCAGATTCATTTCGAATATTGTCAATTGGCAAGACATAAAACTTGTAACGCGTGTCTCAGGCTCAGAATCTGTTAGTTGTACATTGCTGTTTGTTTAGAAATGTAAAAAAAAATTTTTTTTTAATAAAACTTGTTTAAAAATTGGTTTTTTCCTGTGCTAACTGAAAATGGAGGAGCAAGCTATAGTATTGGAGAAGGTGCCATGGTCTGTAGCAGGGATTGGCAACCTATGTCACACGTGCCGCATGTGAGTGAATATTAGCGTCGCACTCTTCAGCTACACGAGGGCTTTTGGCGACGGACAGCGGAATTTTGAACCATGGTCAAGTGACGCGGACGACACCTGAGCTGGCACCCTCCTCTCCTAACTACCACTCCACACCAACGGGAGGATGTTTGAGCTCTCGACAGATTTAATGTGCATCGCTCCCCTACACTGCGTATCTTCAGTGGTACTGGGCTCGAACTCATGACACGCCAGCCATGATCCGATACCTTGACCACTTGGCTACTATGGCCACATGCCGCATGTGGCACGAGGTTCATTTCTCATTGGCATTTTGCACTACTCAACAAATTTGTAAATTTTTGAATTGTTTCAAAAATGCTCTGCTGTGTGGTTCGCTGAATCATATTGGTAGATTGGTTTGACACGCAACAGCTAAAAAGCTACCAACCCATGGTTCATAGACATAAAACAACTATTCAACGGCTAAATGCTCAAAATTCGATGCTAAAGAAAAAGGTTTTCCTTAACTGAAATTACTTATTAGAAGTTAATAACTGATATAAAAATTGCTAAAATTACTACTAAGAGAGAATCCATGGAATATTGGTTGCTGAATAGCTATGATGTGATGTTTGCGGAAAATAAAAGTAAACTAATTTAAACTGTTAAAGAAGGCGTCAGTACCATAAAACAGTGGTCCCCAACCCTTGGTCAGTGGATCAAAGGGTATCAGACCCCTCAAGGAGCATTATATTATTTCCATTATATTTACTGGGTTGTATTTTTCTCGTGTTGTGCTACTTTCCATGGAAATCACTTTATATAAAATCATTCATAATTATTTTTGGTGCAACTGAATTTTACTCTGAAGGCATGTTTGAATACGATAAAATTATAAAATCAAAACAATTTAAAATATGAACAATCAACGCCCCACCCTCAGTGGGCCGCCGTAAAATTATCAAACGTTGACTGGTCCAGAAGAGGAAGAACTGCTATACAGTTTTACGTCACAGATTCTTTTTTCCCCAATGGGGCTGCAGATTGGTATTTTTACCATTTTCAGACCTAGTACGTTCCCCAGGGGTGGATATCCCTTTTTAGTGCGGCACCTTGCAGGCGATACAAATTGTCACCGGTAATTTTAACACCCAGTTTGACGATGTGAACTTGTTCTAAGAATTTAATTTGCCAAGAGCAATATTAGATTCCTGATTCTGGGGTTGTGATAGAATTCTGAAAGAACTTTCAACCAAATACAAAAATGCTACTCATTATTATATTGAACTGTACATCCACCTACGTGAAACTTGCCAGAAAAAAACAGAAAACTATTTAAAAAAGGTATCGTAGTACAAAACTTTGATTTTTTCCGAATGCCAATGTATTGGCACTTATAATGAGTGAGAAATAGGATGGTTTCTATCAACTTCGAACTTCTGAAGGAATTTTAATACAAGTATATGCGAAATCACAATTTAACAATAATTTTTTTAATGGTAGTCTCATTATTTTGTCAGAATAACATTTGTACTCTTAGGAATGTAAGTCATTGATATAATATCTTTATCATGACCTTTTTTCATACTTTGCCTAAATAGCTTTAGGCATTCTATACAATGCCTAGGCAAAGTATGTAATACATCTCATATTTCATACTTTGCCTAAATACGTCCGGCATTGTATAGAATGCCTAGGCATTCTACAGAATGCCGGCATTTCATACTTTCCCGGTAACATATATATATATATATGCAGTTTCCATGATTTTTCAACATATTTGTGATTTTCTTAAGCCGGCGACAGTTAGAGAATAGGATTTTACTCGATTTGCATTCGAAAATTTCGTATTTTTAAATAAAAAGAAAAATTACTTTTTCTCTGTTCGGGTGGGGGGGGGGGATTTCTAAAAACATATTAAACTTTTTTTAAAAAAATTATCAGTAGTGTTGAATACATTTTTTCAGTGTAGGGTTTGCAGCCCCGGGATCCCGGTGGTTTTTTCAAATCCCGGGATTAAAATAACTAATCCCGCGATTTAATTTTTGTCTGAATTATATTTTGAAATATATTTTTCAAAGTATTGTGAATCTGGTATTACATTTAATGTACGAGGGTAAGTTGAAAAATAAGTTTCCCCTGTCGACTATGGTCAGAGTTGTGTATGAAAGTCAAAAAATAGAATGAGACATTATAGATATGACATACCTTTATTTTTCCACATAGGTACCAAGTACATTGAGACATTTGTCATATCGCTTAATAAGCTTCAAAAAGCCATCCAGGAAAAATCAGGGCTTTGCATATGGAAGAAGCGTTGATCGGCTTGTTTCACTTCAGTATTGCTTCCAAAGCGCCTTCCCCCGAGATTTTTCTTCAAAGCCGGAAACAGATGGAAGTCGCTTGGTGCGAGATCAGGACTGTATGGCGGATGGTGTAGGCGCTCCCAACCAAGAGTTGCAATATGGTTTTGCGTTGCCGTCGCCGAATGTGGTCTGGCATTGTCATCCAACAGCAGAACGCCAGATGTGAGAAGGCCAGGCCGCTTTTTCCGAATCGCCTCTTTCAATTTCGACAGGGCGTAGTCACAGTAGCGCGTAGCATTGATGGTTCCAACCTCCAATAAGTCCAGCAACAAAACTCCTTGGGCGTCCCAGAAAACTGTGAGGAGCACTTTACCTTCAGAGGGAGTTGTCTTGAACTTCTTTCGGACAGCTGATGACGGATGTTTCCACTCCATAGATGCGGCCTTCGATTCTGGCGTGAAATGGTGGACCCACGTTTCATCCCCCGTCACAATCCGAAACAGAAAGTCAGTGCCATCTTCATGGTAACGCCCGATATGTTTCAGGCTGATCGCCATGCGTTGTTCCTGGTGTGTCGAAGTCAATTGTCGGGGCATCCATCGTGCTGACACTTTTCTGTATCGAAGTATGTCGTGGATGATGTTTTGAGCTCGCTCATGTGAGATTCCAAATTCTTCCGCTACTTCATCGATGGTGATACGCCGGTTCGCTCTAATCATGCCATCCACCTTCCCGACATTTGCATCTGTAGTGGCCGTGCGCGTCCGTCCAGCTCTCGGTATGTCCTCCACTTGCTGACGTCCATCACTGAATGTGTGACACCATCTCCGCACCATTTGCTTCGACATCACACCTGGCCCATAGACTTCTACGAGGCGGTTATGAATTTCTGTTCCTGATACTCCACGTGCCCATTCATAGCGGATAACCGCTCTCACTTCCTCCTTTGACCACGAATTCAAAACGCACCTTCTCTCCATACCTACTGGGGCTCAAATGAGAGGCTGGTCTCCGCTTTGCGCAGGCACTTCAACAGCGCCATCTGCTTGATTTGCAGCGACCTCTACCCAATGGTGTATCGGTGACTTGCGCGTTTTCCTGCTGTGTCACCTTTCGCCCATAGCCGTTCAACGCTTCTTCCATATGCAAAGCCCTGATTTTTTCTTGGAGGACTTTTTGAAGCTAATCAAGCGATGTGACAAATGTCTCAACGTACTCGTACGAGAATAATAAAATAAAGGTATGTCATATCTTTAATGTCTCATTCTATTTTTTGACTTTCATACACAACTCTGACCATAGTCGACAGGGGAAACTTATTTTTCAACTTACCCTCGTACTTTATTTGCTTTGTTTCTAATGTATACGTTTAATGTCAGTTTTCTTACGTGTTGAACCTGGAAGGGTTCGGGGAGGGTGTGTATGTTAAACCATGAAATTTGATACTTGTTTTCTCTTATTTTCTTCTGTAACTTTCTATTATTATTCTATTCAATTTATATACAAAAACCATTAAGTGTAGCAGAAGAACGAAATAAAGTTATCAAAGAGGTATATGCACCAATGCTATTAGAATTCAGACACTTTCATCAAAAATTCAATAAGAAATCTCTCTTTTTTGAAAATGGAGGGAGACGTGGTAACTACATGAAAAGAACATACTTTTATTTAATGACGATAACAACTACTAGTAAAAAATCCGAAAGTGCATTTTCTTCGGCAGGGTAATGTGTAACAAAAATAAGATGCCGTTTCAACGATGAAACGCTGAAGGAGCTGTGTTTTTTTAAGCTTATTTACAGAAACACAAGAAATGAAGATATACTTTTTTTTAAAAAATTAGTTTATGTACTATTTTTATTTGTTTTTTATGATGAACTAATTATTTTATTTGTTTCATTAAAATAATATTAAATCAATTTTTAATTATGTTTTCAATTTTATTATGCAATTTCAACTATGCCAAAATGTAAGTATTTTTAATAAATAGATCAATCCTAATCCCGGGATTGAAAATATGACACGGGATTGCAAACCCTATTTCAGTGGATTTTGTAGATTACAAAACCAAAATAGAATGTTTACTAGATAGAATTCCAAGTAGAAAAAGTGATAAGAGTACACAACTAGGTGTGATATATAAAACCACTCATGAGTTTTATTGGACGGAATGGGCTTCGGTTACAGTTACATGAATGCATTATGTAGGAGTAAAACGATACATTTTGTTTTGAAGTGATTGTATTACATACTATTGGATACACATCTCTTGTAAGTTTGTGCCAGATTAGTTTAAGTTATATATTATTGAATATTTTAAATAGAATTATCTATTTTCATGTTTTACTTGTTTTTTCAACAGTAAAAAGGGCCATGAAAGGTATGTATGTCTCACTATTTTTTCTGCATGATATAAAAATTTACACTTTGTACAGTTGTACACATCTCACAGAACTAAAAAGGAGTCATATTCTTCCGCCTATTCTACAACGCTTTGTCGACTCGTTTAAAAATACATGCATGACAAAAGGGTTTTGAAGCACTAAATATAAATGCCGAAAATCTAAGTAATTTTAATACTACCGTCACTGGGCTTCAAATATAATACTAATTATATTATTATATTATACAGGGTGTCAAGCTTTAATGTGACCCAATAGCTAATTCCCGAGTGAGTGAGTGAGTGAGTGAGTTTATTGGGGTTTATTGGCGCAAGAGTCGATTTTGGCTATACTGCGCCAAACATTTGTTTTAATATCTGTGGTCTAGACGGGAAGAGAGAAAGAAAGAATGAATTGAATGACAAGAAAGAGGGTCGAAAATAGAGAAGGATCACTAGGGTACCCCGGGTTCATGAAGCCCGTGTTTACCAAAGACAGTAAACCCCGTGGGAAAAGATCACTAGGGCACCTCGGGATTGTGACACCCGTACTCACCTAAAGAAGGTGAGCCCCCTGAGGGTAGGCTAATTCCCGAGCCGTTCGGTTTAGATATGCACTTCCAATTTAAAAAATGTTTTCAAAAAGGTAAGGAATGTTTTTACATGATTTTCGAACCAAAAGACCCATTTACAATAAAATTACAAAAATTAATTTTTTATATGGTCCCCAGGTCTTATCACTTATATTTAGAAAAAGATGCAGTACACAAAAACAAAGTAAACACAAAAAGTTTCATTTTATTACGATAAAAACTGGCCGAGTTATGCCTACATAAATTTGAAGCATCTGAGTTGCTCAGAAAAGGGGGTCGTATATAAAGTGAGTTTAGAGCACAGTAATTCACTATCTACAGAAAGAGCACAAAAAAAAATCATAGAAAAATTAAAACATCGTAGTAAATATCACAGATTGACAATTTGTATTGCGGTATGGCAAACAATAAAAATTAAATTAAAGAAATACAACTTGTACTGAAAAGATTAAAGCGCCTTGTTTTAACAAATGGCAGCAAAATAATACAGGATTTGCCGTTCAAATTATAGCATAATGTGGAATGATGCGCCAATCATGAATCAGGAGTTTTATTATATAAGAATGACCAAATTAACTTAAATAATGTTGAAGGCACGAGACAGGGAATACGTCTATTGCAACTCCCAGTTTTATACAAGAGCTGAACAGCACGGGCAATTGTGCAATAAGATGGATGTCTTCGAGTGAGAAATTAAATGGCATAAAGTCTTGCCACCTCTCCCTTATTTCGATTACACTGCCCATAAAACAGTACCATTTCGCAGTATTCTTCATTTGTATACATCTCGTTCTTTCGTACTAGAATTCGTAATATTAGAATACGACTGTATGCAATTGCAAGCGACTACACAACAGATTTTTAACGTTCTTCATGATCAGAAAAAACGCAGCAAATCAGACTGAAGCCGTAGCATATAAGACTATTTTTTGGAACTCCTATTGAAATGTTATCTTCGTCCAAAATATTTTATTTTTTCTACGTATTAACGCATACACAGAATAAATTTTATTTCATAAGTATTCAATTATTGTATGATTAATGTATGCTTTTAAATTTAAAAACGTTTTACATAAGAGTGACATGCAAGAGCGAAAGTTCCTAGCAGAGTTCCAACCAATTTCACTTTGGAGACGGAACCTTACTAGCTTCTTGAAAATAGCCTAGAAAATGCATATAAAGTATGATTCCAACGTTCCATAACTCGGCCAGTTTTTATCGTAATAAAATAAAACTTTTTGTGTTTACTTTGTTTTTGTGTACTGCATCTTTTTCTAAATATAAGTGATAGGACCTAGAGACCGTATAAAAAATTAATTTTTGTAATTTTTTCTAAATGGGTTTTTTGGTTCGAAAAGCACGTAAAAACATTCCTTACCTGTTTTAAAACATTTTTCAAATTGGAAGTGCATATCTAAACGGAATGGTTCGGGAATTAGCTATTGGGTCACATTAAGGCTGGACACCCTGTATATAAATATATTATTATTAAATTTATTATTTAAAAATTCGGTAAATCCCAGATTGTCATTTTAGTACTCGAGCATATCAACGAACAGCTAGGCCTAAAATGTTGGCAAGCGAAAGAATATGAAACGAGACACATGGTTGCCAATTAAGCGCGAAATCAAAGTTGCCAATTGGGTGAGATATCTCTAAAGTTGGCATGGTTGCGAGAGTACGGAAATACTGTAATTCTTTTCAATAATTCCTTCTCTCGTTTGTTATTGGATTTTAAAGTATTTAAAATCTGAACTAGGCAAAATTGTTTCCGTGGGTTATGCTGCAAACATTAATCGCGCTATCCATCTAAGAAAATGCAGTGAATATTAAATTTTATCGTTAAGGGTTTTTATCATCATTTATAAAATGGGTAATCTTTTATAAAGAGATATTTTGTAGATTATAGTAGATGGTCGGGTGGTTTTTGTCACAAACACGTGACCGGTTTTGTTTTTATTGAATTCACAGCCTGATGTCGAAATATACTCATTGTGTAGAGGTGCTGATACACGTTAAATTTGTCGAGGCTCAAAACTCCTTTTTTTTTGCGTGGTTATGACGTATTGAGAAATTGATGAGTAACGTGACACTAAGAGAATTCATTGAAATAATTTAATTTCGTCTACAACCATTTCTTAGAATATTTATATACTTCAAAAGTTTCTCAGTCTATTGAAGTACTGAGACTACGGAAGTTTTTGATGGGAGGAGAGTAAACACGTCTTTTCTTTTGGACGAGTCTTTTGTTCTCTCACTTGGGGTGGCACGCACAGTGGGCAGTTTTTACGATGTGGCACACGAAAATTATTTTAAAGCTTTAATGTCTCTTGCTAATAATATCTACTGATCAAAAATCATTAGAGGGAGCAGACGTGTACTCGATACTAATGTTAATGGTCACGTGGGGGACTGAGTCACCCCAATCCTTTTTTTTATAATTATTTTTTTTGTACACGATAAAAATCGTGAATAATTTAATTAAGAAAAAGTATACGTACCTAATTTAAAGGACTTTTCAATATTTCTTTGATGATTTGAGAAAAAATATCATCTAAACTGAACCAAGAAATTTCAAATATGCGTGACTTTAATAAAAGACACAAATCACTGACACATTTTGGTAATAATATAGGAATGTTATTTGCAGGCAAAACTGTCACATATTGTTCAAGCTATTTAAGTTTTATTGTCCTTTGATGATCGACAAACAGCATACTGAACTTTTTCTTGTTTGTGTCTTTTTGACAGAACAAAGTGTGTCTTGCGCTACACTTATGGCTTCATATTTTCTTGATGGAGTTCTTTAGGTAGCATTTGAAAATTGTCCTTTCAACTCAAAAGTTTCATGCTCATCGCTTTTCTTATATTTACTTTCGCTATGATGATTAATATGCATTATTTCAGCACGTTCTTCCCTTGCTTGATCATTTTCAACTTCCTTAAATAGAGATCGCATATACCATTTCCCTTTTTTTTATTCTGCTCATTTACATTTATAAACCATAATAAGTCGTACAACACCGCAATGAAAACCACTCAGTTGTTCCCAGGGCAAAAATGTAGCATGTTCATAGAAAATATCAGGGCTTCGAACCGTAATTTTTTTTGTTCCGGTTTTCGTTCCGGTTCAACTAAAAAATTAATATCGGTTCAGTTCCGGTTTTCGTTCTGACCAAAATAACGGTTTTTTCCGGTTTTCGGTTTTTGGTTCAGTTCCGGTTCGAAGCCCTGGCCAGCCCGATTCATTTGGGGGCGGAGTGATGGATGATGACATCAATGATTGACGTAAAAATCGCCTAATGAAATACTACTATTACGAAACATTTGAATCGCCGCCATTACCAAACACCCATTTGATGCGCAGAAGATTTGATAGATGCTTCATGCTACGTCACTTAGGGCCTCTCCTGTCTATTTACTCCTCCCTGATCTAAACAGTCTATACAAACATCCGTGGATGATCGCATGCTGAGATGTGAAAAATAAAATATAACTCGATATTTTTCTTAAAAAATCATCTATACTTCTAGTTTAATCAACTGAATTAAATATGCCTTCTACAAGTAGTTTCATGCGAAACTGAAACAGAAAAATACTAGTGAATATCAAAATAGGAAATCGAGAAGCAGTATACATGTAATGATAATTATAAAGTTGACGTTAAATTAGAAAATATTGATAAGTTGGTAACAGTAACAAAATGACTGAAAGATATATCGAACCGAAATAAACCGATATTTTTTTTCGGTTCAGTTCCGGTTTTCGTTCCGACCAAAATAACGGTTTTTTCCGGTTTTCGGTTTTTGGTTCAGTTCCGGTTCGAAGCCCTGGAAAATATCTTTGAACAAAAATGGTCGCGCAGAGCACATAGTCAGAACAAGTACCTTAAAACTGTAAAAAACGTTTGTCACGCCCAAAAAAGGAAATATGTTACAAATACAATTTAGTTCCCATGAAGACTGTCTGTCATTGGTAACAATTAAATAGCTTTCCCAGAATTAACGATTTCGTGAGCCTGGGGTGACTCTGTGTCCCACGTGCCTGTTTCAGGTGTAAGGTTACTGGTTTACTCTTCCATATTTTCTACCAAGAAATTTAGGCTTTTATGGTCTCAACTAATTTATGTCAGGTGTGAATTTGATAAAGAATAAATGACCGCTAAAAAGACCTAGTTTTTGAATAAGGATCTAAGAATATTATCAGCAACAGTAATTTGACGTGCGGTAGAATATTTACAAACAATAGGGTGGTAAGTTAAAGATTAAATGTTAACAGATTAAACAAATACACTTAAACAAAAGTACGCACTTACAAGCATTAACGTACGTATGCAATAAAGGATAATAGGTATAATAAGGAGGGATAGGAAAGACGCTAATGGCTTATTTTTTGGAACATGAAACGCAACGCGTTCCTCCGTCCCATAACAGGATAGTGAATGCTGCCTGAAGGTGGAAGGTACTGGCTGGAGTGGAGAGTCCTCCTCATTGGCTGAGACGTTGGTGCTCCCTGATTGGTTGAAGTGGGAGTCAGTGGCTGAGGCATGATTTTGGCGGAAAATCCCAGGATTTTCTGTTCAAAAATGAGGAGTGGAGAGGGTGACCTGTGATTGGTGGCTGTGACTAAGTGAATTAACTCTTTATTGGCTGTACTGAAGTTAGCATAAGAATGGAAATTTTTTTAGAATGGCTAGCCTGGTGGGTACCCCGAGGGGTGCAGCAAAGGAAAAATAAAAATGCGAATGATGAAGTTAAAAATAAAAATGAAAAAAATTTTGAAAGCCATTTGCCACCGGCAAATGGAGAAACACTAGAGTTATGGCGGGTTATGAGAATCTAATAGAATTCTCCTAGGTCTTTTGTGATCATCTCTGAAGGAGTATAATTCTCTAGGTTAATGATATTTGAGTTATTAATATTCGGGATATTAGAGTAAAAGCTTTTAGCAAGTGATTGGATGTAATTTTTAAAAAGGGAATATTAATAGATCTATAGATATTACGGTTGCTAGTATACCTGTCAGCTTTAACAATAGTCCTGAGGATAGAATTTTGTGCTATTTCTAAAGTTTTAACGTTAGTCTTTGCTGCGTATCCCCACACAGGATAAGCATAACTTAGAATGGGCCGTAAAACAGCAGTGTAGAGAAGTACCTTATTAAAAATATCCATAGCGGAATTCCGGTTGATTAGGGGGTAAATTAGGCTTAGTGCGTTCCGGAATTTGTTTCGCTAGTGTAGAATGTGTGATTTCCAAGTGAGAGTTTTATCAAAAATAATACCAAGGTATTTTGTGGAATGAGACCATTGAAGTTGTGTGGAACATAAAGTGGGTGGTGTGATAGGTGTTCTTTTTCTAGTGAAAATAACAGCGACGGTTTTGTCTACATTGATTTTTATTTTCCAAAGGTTAAAGTATGTTTCTAAGAGTTGTAGGTGTTTGTTGAGTGCAGTAGTAATTATTTTCGTGTTTTTGTAAGTAGCCGAGATTGCCGTGTCATCAGAGTAAAGGTTTGTCATAGTTTGCGGGTGTGAGGGTATATCATTGGTGTAAATATTGAAAAGGATTGGTCCAAGTAAAGAACCTTGAGGCATGCCGATGTTAACTTTGTGTGTGGGTGAGAGAGTGTCGTTGAATCTGACTTTGTAGAGCCTGTTAACGAGGTAGGAATTTAGGATGGGAATGATAGGGGGGGGGGGAATTGGTTAGAAAGGAGTTTGTAGATAAGTCCGCTGATCCAGACTCGGTCAAATGCCTTTTGGTTATACAGACAGACAGCTCCAGGGATAGGAAAGAAGGGGACAGCATAGAGTGTGCGTGATTGTGTGGGTAGGGAGGGTTCGGTAGTATTTGAGCAATAGAACTAGTTATTGCATGATTCAGAGTCATTAGCTTTATATTCGCTCGACTCGTGCTGACGCGCCCTCTTACGGAGAGAACTAAAAAGGCGAAATAAGCGTCGCAACAATACCAACGGCCAACGCTGAAAAAAAATCATAACTTTGGAGATTGCAGGAGATAGCAGCTAAATTTGGTATTAAATGAAAGATCTGTATCTACTCTATGTGACTTAAGTGTTACCGAGATTAGTTCAGTGTCATTTCCAAAAGTTCTAGTCCATTAAACAAGGCAAAAAAGACTTGCGTTTGTGGGAATTACGTACAGTGCTAAATGTTGCGTTTTTAAAATTTTGAATCCAATTGGAACCTAATTTGTGAGTCAAATACAGAAATTTTTTACCCATAACGTGTATTTTCAAAGCAAAGAAACAAAATTGGCAGTTATAGAGACTGCCGATAGAAGTGAAAACTCAGAACTTTTAGTATTAAAATTTGAAATTTCATAATGTTTCAATTAAAATAATCAACATCAATCTGGTTTTCACATCTATTGACACTCCTAGCAACAACTAAATGCAAGTTGATATGGTTTTTTAATTATTCTCAAATAAATTACGGGCTGTACAAGATCATGACAAAATATAAACACAATTCAATTGAAATAACAATTAATATAAAATCATATTATTTATGGATAATATTTGTATTTACTTAAATTTCAATGTACTTGATTTTTAACATTATTTTAATTGCTTGCATCATTGTCATCCTTAATTTCAACAATATTTACAATTTTTCTTTCAATTATTTCATTTTGTTCTAAAAAAGATACAATAGGCTTATGGTAACTAAAGTAAGGAAGGAAAATGTTTGATTCAAATTTATCTGTGTCGCTTGAAAACCGCATCTATCGTCACTTTATATTTTGTAGTACTGAATTTTCGATCATTGGACATATTTAAATTAAGTTGTCGTGTCCCAGTCCTATCTTGGACTAAGTTCACATCACCCGACGCGCCTCTAAGTGTAGAAGGAAACATATCATCACCAACAAAAGCCATAACAACAATTATTTATTGAGGACAGACAAAACACAAATAACAAACACAAGTTCAATTTATAAGTGGAAAACTCGGAGTGATTGCCTAATACCTAGATTAATCCTAATACTCAAATCTAACGTTCAATTCTAATATTCTCGTCTAAGTAATCTCAGCTATCAGAATTGACAAAGGAGACGAACTCTTGTTAACTTCAGGTCGGTACTAAATTTAATTCCTTTGATTCCTTTAATGATTAATCTAGTACTTTAATTTAAATATATCAAATACTATCAAATGCGCGTTAAGCTCATTGAAGTGATCCGTCGACGATACTTACATATAGTTTGGCAATTCCTTCTCTCTCTCTAACAATTACGAAATCTATATAGACTTTATATAGTCGAACTAATTAACATATAACTATCTCGTGTTTTTCCCGAAGAGGCTGTGAAATAGAATAAATGCTGGCCCCAAAGTTGCCCAAGAGGATTAGTTTGGAAATTCACGCGGATAGCCCCGTCACAGTCCCCCTCAAGAAAAAAAAATGGGATTTATAAAAGGGTCTCAATGGCCCGATATAAATTACGTTGAAAATTTTAAGTCTTAACTTATCTAGACATCTTGAATTTTAGTTTAGCGATATCTTTTATAGAACAATACGCTAAAGAAACACTCAAAACTACTAGCTCAAAATTTACTCACTGAAAGATTTTAACTTTTACATTCATTATATAAGGTGTACCTCATTTGGGCGAGGACCAAGGAAAAACCTCCCACTGGAGGAAAAAACCCGGCCGTACGCAACCCGTAATCTTAGATATTTTAAATATATCCTGGGTTACATATCTTTTATCTTCAACACAAAATCTTCAAAACATCAGGGTCAGACACCCTGAAATGAGAACTGGTCCAGTGGACGTACAAAAAAATTTTTGAACACTTTATACACACAACAACATTGAATTCACACATATTTAAATTTTCAATTACTTTACAAATTTTATCTGGTTTCTAAAAATAAAACTCCCATTTCAATCGCGCAGCGTTGTTAGTGTTATAGTTAATTTCCTCTCTCTAGCCGCGAGTCCCAAAAACCAGATATATACTAATATATACTTCAATATGTTTATATATACACAAT